>JAPKLW010001608.1:119075-153569 GCA_026898455.1 Plectranthus barbatus | reverse complement strand
AACAGGACTTTACATTTGAGAACTAGAGCTATCTAGAGACAACTGACGCTGGTAGGACTTAGGATTTGATCCACCAAAACACCAAAACTAGAATCTAAATAAGTAGCTACTGGGGAAAGGAAACTTAGCCAAATTTCCCAACAGTAGTCGTGCTCGACGGTCGAGCAACCGCACATGGCAGCGAACGGCGGGAAGGGAGCGGGTGACCAAAGGCGGCGGCGCAGCACGACGGAACCCTAGGGCGCATGCCAATGTGCAAGCTACACATGTAGATATTTACGCATGAGCTCCCATTTCTCACATGAATTAAATGTTTGTTTTAAAAAATCTCATCTATTAGAACTTATGAATAATAAAATAAGTAAGCTACACATGTAGACATTTACTTATTAGATTATTCACTTCTAATAAGAGATCGCTATGTGGAGGTCTTTATAAAATTAACAACTTAGTAATTTTCATTCATAAGGTTCAATGGCACACAAATTATTTTATGTTGCTATAAATTGTGACATTGCTAAAATTCTATCATGTTATGCATGAATTCTGAATTTATAGCCATAATTTAACTCCATAAAATAAATCACATAGCATGCTTTAAAGCACTAAATAATAAGCATTAAATGTGCTCCCTATTATCTACAACATGATTGGATGTTGCGCAAATAATTAAAACATGAATATCATGTGAGAACAAATAATAAAACAAATAAAAAATGTCCTCGTGGCCTCATTATACAAAGCATAAATACATGCTATATATTACAAGTTGGATTTATTCAACAGATCTTCAACTGGGCTTCCACTACTTAGACAGTGATTTGAATTCATTTTCTGAAAATTGGGCCACCAAGATATGATCCATTAAAAATAGGACAATTGGGCCCGTACACACCCCGCGAGCCCGAGGCCCGCATGCACACGGCCCGACGGGCCACCATCAGTAAACCATTGCTGTTGGGAAATCCCCCGAAATTGTGCAACAACCATGCGCGATGAAACACGCGAGTGCAACACATGATTCTGGCCATCCAAACCGTCACCTATCTTCGCTGACCGCATCTCCGGTCTGCCCAACATCGCTCGTCACTGTTCACAATCCACTTCTCACCATCGCTCGCCGAAAAAATGTGCAGGAGGCACGGTTTAAGAGCGCGTAGGCTGCGCGTAAACCCTAGGGTTTGCAGCGCCCGTGGCCATGTCGCCGCCCCTGCCCGCATCTCCTTCGTTCCAAGCCTGCCACTATTACTGTCGACCATCGAGGGAGGGAGAATAGGCGCCGTTAGTGCCCAGAAATATGGGGAAATCACGCATGCGCACATAATTTTATGTTCTGCCATGCATGCGCACCCCTGTGCATCTGACCGCCGTCACCAGCGTCCTGCTGCTCGCCCCCGCTCCGCGCGCTGTTGCCGACCTCCACACACTGCCTAAGTTGTTGCTGGGATGCGCGGCTGCTGCCTTAAGCGTGCGCGTAGCACACGACAAACCCTAGGGTTCCGCAGTGGTTGTGCCGCTACCTCGGTCGCCCGCTCCCTTGCCCTGTGCCGTGCAGCCTTGCGCAGTTGCACGGCTACCGTGCACAACTGTTGTCATGCACCGCCATGTGTTGCGTGCATCGTGTGGTTGCTTCGTTCTTTGTCTTTTATTTTCACAAATTTAATTTTGAAATTGAAATTACGGGGAAACAAAACAATCCAATTACAATTTTTGAAAAATAAATCTAACCACAAATTTATCTCGTGGATTCCAAAATGAATCCTTATAAATGGGCGGAACTTGAGAACCACGAGAAACAAAAAACATAAAATCCAAAAATTGTACAATCGCAATTCAATAATCATAATTATCTACCAAATTCATATCTAATATTATTTTCCTGACAGAGCCAATTAATTCAACCTGGCTCTGATACCAATTGAAGGGATTGCTGACAAACTGAATTGTCAATCCATAACCCAGGTTGAAATTGGATATCAATAATAAATTACTATGCCTATGAATAATCCTTGTATGCTCCTATTAAAATGTAGAAGATGGTTTATGTGGAATACCTGGATTGTAGAAACCAAAGAATTGGGTGCGCAGAGATTTGATCCTCAATCCTCTTTCTTGCGCAACAAGATTTAATCCTACAAGATGAAGGAATTAAATCTTCTGAAATTAAGCAAATAATTTAAAAAACTAAGAGAGAGAAAGAAGAATTACATCCTCCAGATATAATCTTCTGATCTGTATCCCAGCTCTGATCTGGAAATCTGGTGAAGATTCCCTCCGGATTCCATGCCTATCGAGAAGCAAAGTTTCCTCCTTCTTTCTCAGATCCTGTCGCCTATGATCAACTCCCAATTACTAGTTTGCTGTTTTGCAACTTATGATCTTGTGTTGTGTTATGATCTGAGAGTCTGAGGGGTATTTCTAGGAGAAATCTGATCTCAGATGGGCTTGAGCTTTAATGGGCCAAACCAGGGACTAGAATGCAAATAGCAAATAAGGCCTATCAATTAATTAATTCTCATATTCAACCCAGAATATAATTAATTAATTAATATTTATTCATGCCACCAGAGAATTAATATTGTCCTATCTATTTGCTACCACGTTATGAGGAACGAGTTGCATTATCTCGGAAAATTCTCATATTTAAGGTTGCAGACATTCATTAATTAATTTGATCTCTGACAAGCTCCAAAATTAATTAACATATTTTATTCCTGAGTCAATCCACTCAACCATTTTCACTTATGCTTGAACTCAATCAACCTGCAGGACTTTAACATAACGAACCTTTTGAGCTGTGCGGGGAATGTCACCATCCTATACTGGATATGGTTACCTACTTATAATCACAATAGTCATACACAAACTGCTACCACTCAAGATAAAAATATACAAGTTCAAATTCTCCACCATAGTATCTCAAATTGACACACAAATCTGTGTATACTTTCGTACCTTCATTTAGGCATAAAATTCCATCAAGACATCAAGATCAAGATTCTTCTAATGTCATATAAAGTAATAGATATTCCTTAGGTCATATCAATGCGCACCGCACGCACCAAATATACCAAACAACCAAGATAAGCCGCTTATTACCGCGTATGATGCAGCTTATACCGACAGTCTATCCTGAGACTGCCTCAGCTGTGATACTATTTATGTCTCGCTAGGTCAACCGATCCATACGATCTTCTATGATCTACTACACTTTGTATGATCACCCTATTGACGAGATAAGAGGATAATAAAATTTGCGACACATGTTGGTTAACTCAAACATGAGATGAACATACAACATTAATGATTCCCAGTATATTAACCAATAACCCTTGTACATAATATACTAATCGTAATGCTTTGAGTATACAATTCCATCACTTGGTTCCAATATCTCAGTGTTTTTCTTCACCATATGGGTTTCTCTTGGAGTCGAGCAGATACTTTCTTTTGTATTCTTTCTCGTGGAACTACTCTACTCTATTTATTTGTTTACGTTGATGGCATTATACTCACATGAAATGATTTAGCTCTCATCTCCTAATTTATTTCCCGCATGAATTTGGTGTTTGCTATCAAGGATCGAGGTTAATTAAATTACTTCTTGGGCTTGGAAGTTACTTACACAAGCTATGGCTTATTCTTTTCTCAAGCTAAATATGCTCGCGATATTCTTCCTCGGACTAATCTTCTTGATGCCAAATCTGTTGCAACTCCCTTGCCCGCTGGCCAAGTACTCATTAGCAATGGAATCACGTTCCCAGATATTACTCATTATCATTCTATTGTTCGAGCTCTTCAATATCTTACTATTACTCGCCCCTACATCTCCTATGCGGTTAATGCTACCAGTCAGTTTCTGCAAGCTCCAACAAAAGATCATTTTCAAGCAATGAAACACATTTTGCACTACGTCAAAGGAACTTTGTCTCATGGTCTATCTTTCACTCATAGTTCCGCATGCAATTTAATTGATTATTCCAATGCAGATTGGGCTCGCTGGCCACTTATGGCTACTCCATCTTCTTAGCCGGAAACTTGGTTTCTTGGTGTGCTAAGAAGTAACTGATTGTTGCTCGATCCAGTTGTGAAGTATCGAGCGCTCACCCACACTGTCACTGAGGTTGTTTGGCTCGTGTCTTTACTTTACGAGCTTCATGTCCATATTATGTCTGCTCCACTTCTCATTTGTGACAACAATTGTGCTCTTTTTCTTAGTCAAAATCTGGTTGCACACAAGCGGGCTAAGCACATTGATATTGGATTTCATTTTGCGCAGGAGTTGGTTCAATCAGGAAAAATTATTACTAAGTTCGTGAGCTCCAAATTCTAGATCGTGGATATCTTTACCAAGTGTCTTCCGCATCATTTGTTTGAATTTTTTTGCCACAAGCTTGGTCTTTGCTTTCCCGACGTCTTGCTTAAGGGGGGTGATTAGGATAAAAATTGTAATAGATATTCTATATCTTCATAGAATATCTTTCAGATACTTCAGTTATTTGTTTCCTATTTTTTACTTTCTCGTTGTATCTTTAAATACCATGAATACAATGAATATTTCCAGGCAAATATTATTTAGTCTATCATTTAGAAATGAAATTAAATAAAAGAAAGAATAATTGAAATAAAAGTAAATGCTCTTTTAAGGGTATAGATGCTAGTTTGCTTTGGAAATGTAAATGTTTGCTTGCTGGAAATTAATGTTCTTTAATTGATCAAAAATGCTATTTATTTATAGGCATTTGACCAAATTACATGACTCTTGAAAAATAGTTACAACATTTCAATTAATTACAGTAGTTCGAAGGATCACGACTCTTGAGCTGTAGCACCGGTTCGAATAGTCACATCCTATGAGTTAGTTATTTTAACAGGAGACGTGTTCTTTGACATTGAAGTGCTTCGATGTGACTTCAAATTGATGTGGTTCGATCAGATTGACACTTGGGCGATTCGATCACCTTTCCGGAGTGATTCGATCTTTATCTAACATGTAGCCGAACATGGATATTCAGGGTTGGGTTGGTTCATTGGGTTTGGAATCACCTTGTTGGACTTTATTTATCCTTTAAATGGCCCAAAATGGTCTAACCATTTTGGGGCACAACAAAGCATATAAATAACCATTTGAATAGAAGAGTAAATGTTGTTGAACCAATTCCAATAATAATAGTAACACTTTAATCTCTCAATCTCTTTAAGGCTCTCTTAAGCCTTATGTATTTCAAGCACGAGATGTTCGGGTTTTCTTAAGTACTAGACTGTTGGAGGCCATTCAATAAATCATTATAAGAAATCATAGATTCACATGATCTCCACCACCACCATACCGGTGTTCGTTAATGGAACATAAGCCTTCATACCCTATAGATAAAATCGTGGAGATTCCAATTAGTTGAAGAACGTAAATTGCCGTATTCAAGCATCATAGACAACTTAAGTTGCAAAAGAAAGGACATAGCACATGGAGTGGTAATGCTCAATCAATTGGGATAATCGGTTGGAGAAGATTCAAAATTGTAAACCGTATTAAATTACCGCAAGAAACTGAAAATAGTGGTTTCCGTTGGTGGAGAACAAAGAGTCGATGTCAAGACATTTGGCTTTTGAACCGCTATAAATTTTATCTCTTTTACTTCTTTCAGTTCACTGTTTTATTTGCTTCCAACTGATTTGAAACCCAACAACTAACTCATTAGTTTGTAGTATATAACCGAAATTGAAACTTAAAACTTGCTCGGGCAATTAAGTTTTCCTAATAAACTGTGTTCGGTACCATCATTATAAAATAATGAAATTTAAGGCCAAACACTCAATTATATTTCAAATGTGTGTTTTTTCAAAATAATACCAATTACTTGTATTTTTTTTTTACTGAAATACTCAATTATCTTAAACTATGTAACAACAACGATTTAATAATAAAAGATAATGTTTTTGAGACACATTCTAATAATAAAAGTGTTATCTATGAGAATTTAAAATATAAATTTTCGAATTATTAACCCTTTCTCACCCTCTGCCTAAATAAAAAAAATATTCTTTTTACCAAAAAGGAATATCAATTTCCAATGTTTCAACGCCGTTCAAGCTCATTTCTTCTCCTACTTACTATATTAATAAATACTCCCGATTTCTTATGCAAAAAATATAATTAAAATTTAAATTATAATAAACTAAATTAAAAGGTTGCCTTCACTAGGGAAACGAACATTCATCTCTATTTAAATATTTGATGTTTTTTTTTTAATATTTATCTTAAATTTAGCACTTCACTTGAACATCATATAACACCATTTAGGTCATCCAATTTATGAGTTGATGTTGTCGATTGTGATTCAGCATTTTGGGAGCCAAATATTTAATTAAAAATCATTCCCATCTTAAATTGTTGCACCTAAAAACACACCTACTTTTCTATACATAATACATACTAGCTTGGCCCCAACACTTCATTATTGCATCATGAATCCACAATTAATTTTTGTTACAACCGACAATACCTCCTATATTTGGTTATAATTCACATTTACATAGTTTGATTGCAAAAGGATTAATGCTCATCATATGTGATGATTCATGTTACTTCCTCCTATGAGATATTTATATATGAAATATCATACACTTAAAATGATATGAGCCATCTTATAAATATGAGAATATCTATATTTTTAAAAGATTGTTTTATGAAAATGACATAAATAAAGAAGGTAAGAATTGCACGTGAAATGATATATTTACATATGAATATCTTGAGAATATCTCTACAGTATGTAACTATGAAGAAAACGATGCCTTGCATTGAGCTTAAAGGACATATTGAAAAGAAAATGAGTTCTAAGTAGAACTTTGTGGAAGGTTTCAATAAGCTCTAAAATTATTTTAATATTGAACCATGGATATAGGGATGAGCAAGAAATCGAAAATATCGAAAACCAAACGAACTAAAAAATTTCGATTATTTTGATTCGGTTTTTTCGGTTTTTGGTTCGATTTAGTTTGATTCATTTTTTTTTCAATTTCGATTTTCGCTTCAGTTATTTTTTTCGGACCGAAATAACCGAATTTATATATATATATATAATATATAAATTCATATATATATATATATATATTTATATTAATATATAGATATAGTTTTACTATTATATATATTAATATAAATATACATGATTTCTATTTTTGATTTTATTAATTTATTAGATTTATATTAAAATTTGGGTTTAACATAAATAATTGAAAACCAAATAAGAATTTTGGTTGAGTTATTTTGATAATTTGGTTCAGTTCGGTTACCTCCAATTTAATTTCGATTTGGTTATTTTATCGGCCAAAACCAATACGAAAAGTTGAATACTCACCCTTACTTGAACATATAAGAATTCCTTGAAGCTCGATCACTACCTCTTATATAGCTTAGAGAAACCATTTATACACGTTCATGAGATATATAGGATATCAGGAATAATTATCGCATTAGATGGGATCGTGGGATATACTGAATTATTGCCTCAAATCATTTTTGGAGATAATTCTTTTGCGCATTCTTTTCCCAAGTGGTTAAAATACTGGTTCGTGGACTTCGCTTGTGGGTGTTAGGAAATTTGTTAGAATTTTTTTATTTTTTTACTCTCTCCGTCCTATTGAAGTAGTCTCATTTTCCATTTTTGTTTGTCACATAGAATTGTCCCATTTCCTAAAATGACAAACTTTTTCACACTCACCAATAAAATATTAATTCCACTACACTCACAACCCTTAATTTCCGTGCCGAAAATAAATGAGACTACAATAATGGGACGGAGGGAGTATTATGTTTTGGTGGGTCAAAGAATGTAAAGTCATCTTAGATAGTTTCAGTATAGTCGAAAATGTAAAGTCATGTATAGGATCAATATCGAGTTGTAAGCTGGAGCTAATCTAAAGACTAGACTGACCAAACAATCTAGTATGCGCAAAAGTCTCAACAGACTAATGTTCAAGTCAAACTCACAAGTCTGGGAATATAAGAGTTTAGCTAATAAGTTTGGTTTTCGCCAAGTACGGGTCTAACCAGTATGGTTCACTCGGTACAACAAACTTGCCAACATAGGGACCAAGTATACATTGATGGATGACGTCACCAACATGGACTTGCAAGTATGACGACATCACCATAGACTTCATAGTCTAGGTCCCAGCGCAAAGATACAAGAAGAATCGTTTGAGGAACGTACTAACGAAGTACATACTTTAAGGATTGGAGATTCCTTAAATTCTACAAGCACGAAACTCTAAGTTTCGATGCCTAGGTTTCAGTCCGATACTCCTCAAACTGATAAATATTGTCGTTCTGACACAAAGACGAAGTGTCACTGTCACTGTCAGAAAAAAGTGAAAGTAGGTGCGAAACATCTGGAAAAGTACCACCTACTCGACTAGTGCAGCAGTCATCAGAGACATCCGATTGGATATCTTTCAATTTGTTTCTAACGGGCATTTATTTAAAATCTTCTATCTCACGGCTATAAATACCGGAGACTTCAATAGAATAAGGTTACGAACTCTTAATGAAGTTATAATTTAGAAAGCTACCGAAGTCAAACAAGCTTAAAAAGCTAAAGTTCTGACATAACATTCAAGGTTATTAAGCTCTTTTGTGTGTCACATTAGTGAACACGAGACTCAGAACCTCAGTGTTCTTGAGTTATCTCTTGGTAGTCTCTCTCTCCTAGAAAGACTAAAACAGTCAAATACGTCTTGAACTCTAACTTTGACGGGCAATTTGCTGTTAAGGAGACAGTTCAAGGGAAAAATATAGTTGGGAATATTGTACCCTTATTATAGTTTTGGTGCATCAAAGCTAGTATATTCAATCTATAGCAACTTAGAAATGTGTCGAAAATGTAAAAGTCTTGTATAGGATAATCATAATTGAGTTGTAATAGAGTTAGAAGAATATCGCTGAAGATTGCTGAAGGATCCAGCAATACGATAAGAGTTTGATAAAAGAGTCAACAAATACAAGATTGCTAAGGTTGCTAGCAAACAACGGAGTATCAAAAGGCTAGCAAACATATGGAGATTGTTGGAGGCACTCAGTAAATATATCAAGATAGGTGAAGGATTGAAGTAAGCAGATTGTTGAATCTCAGTAGAGTTGTTGAGATCTCAGCAGACGAATAGCTACCAACAAACACCAGATAGCAATAAAACAACCAACATAAAGCCGTAAAATGGAGGGATCTTCATTTCATAATTTAAGGAATCTCCTAGAATCAGATGGCAGAATTATCCGCAAACAAAAGGAAGATTTCCAGAATTAAACTCAAAGATCCGTTCTGACAAAATAGCTAATTGGAGATAGTCAATAAGACAAGGAGGAGATCTGAAGAGTCTCTGCACTTCTCAGAAAAAGAAGAATGGAGATTGGCAAACAGACAACTAGTGTCTAACAGACAAAAATTCAAACAAGATGTTTGAATCTTCGTCTATAGATAGAAGAAATTCGCAGCGAAACAAAAAGTTACGAAGTTCGGCCAATTCAGAATTTCATAAGCTTATGCGAACACTCACTGCCAAATTCAAAACCCGATCATACATTAATCTAGGCTTTGCAAAAGCTTCTGAGTTCATCTCGAGACCTTTTGAAGGTTGCTTCTAAGGTTATTTTGGGACTCGTTCTGTCCTAGAAAGAATCTAGCAATCACCTTGATCTGCAAGGTTTATTATTACGGGCTACTGCCGCATTGAAGGAAAGTTCCAGGAAGAACTATAAAACTCCTAGTCTGACGTCCAAAGGAGAAGGGAGGTGTGTCCTCACTCTAAGGGGTGTCGAGAAGATTGACTACCAGAGGTGCTTGAAGGTGCGCAGTGTTTAGATGGAGGAGCTGTTCACAACAAGAGATCGAGCCTGAACTTTGTAATCAATCTTAGTGAATTTCCAATCAGTGGACTGAAGAGTGGGCGTAGAACATTTGTTCGAACCACTGTAATCCTTGTGTTATTTACTGATTACTGATTTATTATCTATTGCTTATTTTGAAACACAACACATCAAGTGTTGTCGTATAAGTTGAAGTGAACCTAAGTATTGTTCGAGCTTAAACACATTTTATAAACACTTGCTGAGTCGTAACCTCAGCAAGCTAAGTGCAAGAACCATTAAACATTCCGCTGCAACTATAAAATCTCTGATCGGGGACCAACAAGTGGTATCAGAGCGATTGGTCTTTACATACCAGCTGCTTCTGAGTTGCTTAGGACCAGATTTATTTTCCTACATTTTTCTTGTGTTTTTGTGTTAAGCTCAGGTTAAAAGAAATGACAAACAACGCAAAGTTGGGAAAGTTCTCTCCAGAAATGTACAACTTCAAGAAAAAGAGGTCACTAATCACCTTGAATAATATTCATCCTAAAATGGCTCATGTGATCGAAGAAGGACCGATCAAAATCTAGAAGGTGAATGCTCGACTCGGTGACAATGCAAATAGACCAGAAATGGTGGATAAGCCATATGCGGAGTGGACCCCAAAAGACCAGATTCGCGCTCAACTTGACTTCATGGCTATGAAATTGATCCTAAATTCTCTATCAGAACCTCTGGTGACCGAAGCCTTGGAATACAAAAATGCCAAAGAAATGTGGGACTTTCTTGGCACCTTGAGTCAAGAAATAGATCAGATGAAGCGTAACAAGCTTCAACAATGCGTGGATACTTACGAGTCGTTCCAGATGCGTCCAGGAGAAACAATGAAGGAAATGGAAGTTAGATTTAACTCTATCGTATCTGAGTTAAAGGAGTTGGGAAGAACGTACGAACTCCCCGACATGAACTCAAAGATACTCTCGAAGATGCCCAAAGATGATTGGTTTGTCAAAGTGACAAGCCTCAAGGAGAAAGATCTTTCGAGTATGACTACGAAAGAATTATTCGCACAGCTTTAGGCCCATGAATGGGATATCATGCAGGCAAACAAGAACAAAGATGTGAGGACTGTGACATCATTGAAAATCACGTCGAGGATGCAATATATTTCGTAAAGAGAGATGTACAAAAGTGGAAGACCAAGAAGTCATTCCACTCAGATCGCCCTGCTCAGTCAAGCCCAACAAAGAAAACTACATTAGGAAGTGGGTATCAACCTAAAGAGATTGAATGTTCCATCAGTAAGCTAGAGGAACAAATGAAAAGACGACAAAAATTATTGTTGAAGGCTAAGGGCAAGAAAGAGGAATCATAGCTAAGTCAGCCAGCAGAGAACCGGATAGCCAGGAAGACACCAAGGACTTTCTATGAGTGCAATGAGAAGATCATTATTTTACTCACTTATCTATATTATTTTCTACTATTTTATGTAGTTTTATTGAGTTTATAAATATATTTTATGCATGAGTCTATATTGGGTTCGACTTGAGTTATAAATTTTATTTGCCACTGTTGCTATAATTAATCTGTAGATTTTACAGTGATAAAATTGGCGCCGTTGCCGGGGATTTGTTAGACTTTATGCTGTTACTAGTTCATTCTAGGATTTGCTGGATTTAGTGTTATTTTTCTGTACGTGTGCGTGTGTGAGTTTTTGTTCTCGGTGTCGATCGACGCATACACGTATTGATCAATGTCGAAATTTTGTTGCATCGATCGATGCACAACTTGCGTCAATCGACGCCGACCACTCTCTTGCATCGATCGACGTGGAATCCACGTCCATTGACGCCGAACTGATATCTACCTATTTTCATTTTAGGTGGTGCATGAACACGAGATCTCAAGGAAAAACACTCGAGGCGTTTGTCCCTAAAATCAAAGCAACCTGCAGGAAAAACAAAAAGAAAGGAAAAGACAAACAACAAGAGAAGGAAGAAAATCGTGAAGCACCTCTGCAAAATATGACTCCTGAGGAGCAGATGCAATTTGTGAATGAAGTACAACAACTGAGAGCACAACTACAAGCAGCCCAGGCTACTCAGGCAGAACAAGCTGCAAGACTGGCAGAGTTGAACAACAGGTAGATTGTGGTTCCGCAAAGGTCTATCTTGGATCGATTTCTTCCACAGCAAATGGAGGCCGGATTCAGAGTTGGTATCGATGCCAACAACTTTGAGCTGCACATAGGTCTTATTCAGATGGTGCAGCAAAATCAGTTTGCGGGGAGAGCTGTAGAAGATCCATATGCCCACCTCAACCAGTTCATCTAGGTGTGTGACATTGTGATCCAGAATGGAGTAACCCAGGATGTAATCAGAATGAGACTGTTCTCGTTCTCACTGAGAAACGAGGCGCGGACTTGGTTTGCTGGATTGGATAAGATTTTGATAGGGACATGGGAGGAGCTTCGATCAGAATTCCTAACCAACTACTTCCCACCGAGCCTATTGCTGAAGAGGAAAGCTGCTATCACCCATTTTAAACAGATGTATGATGAATCACTACATGAGGCCTTGAAGAGGTACAAGGAGCTCTTGCGGCTCTGTCCTGGGCATGGGATTGATTTAGAGATGCATGTCTGTCATTTCTAAGAAGGGCTGACTCCACACATGAAGGAGTTGGTTGATGCATCTGCTGGGGGAATCCTAATGAAGAAGAGTAGAGCCGAGGGAATGAGACTCCAGGTAGATATGGCTCTGAATAGCCATCAGTGGCCGACCGAGAGGCAGTTACCAGTTAAAGAAGTTGAGACAAAGCTAAAATTCGACGTGGTTGCTGAAGTGAAAAAGCTCCGGGAAGACATTGCAAAATCGGAAGCAACAAAAGCCACAACTACCGCTACAGCAGAGCCAAGCATGGCCATAGTACCCGTGGAGGCTGACTACATCAACCAGGGAGCGAGCAGTTCATCTGGAGCTATTGGAGCGGAGGTGAACTATATTGGAGGTGGTTATCAGAATAACTACCGAGGAGGAAATCAGGGGTATCATTACAACCATGGGCGAACTCACCCTGGTTTTTCATATTCTAACCCCTCTGCAACAGAACACCCTCCACCTGGTTTTGATGTAGGTACTGGAGGAGAGATCGTGGAAAGGAAGAAGTCTACGCTGGAGGAAACGCTCGAGAAATTCATCAAGAGCTCTGACAATCGGTTTGAGAAAGTAGAAACCGAGGTGAAGGGGATGGCCAACCACATGCAGCTGATGACGAAACATCTTCAGATGTTGGACACCCAACTGAGCTAAATCGCCACTACTCTCAGCAATCAGCATAAGCCAGGACAATTTCCAAGTGCAACCGAGATGAATCCGGCAAGAGAAAAGTCAGTGAATGCCATTACTCTGAGGTTTGGGACGAGCTACAAGAGTCCCGAGATGATTGTGTCCAATTTTGGAGGCGAGAAGGAGCAAATTTGCGCAGGAGACGGAGCCACGTCGATCGACACACCTCCCACGTCGATCGATGTTGAAAATTCTGCTGCGTCGATCGACGCCAAAGATGGTTCGTCGGGCGAGAAAGAGGAGAGCTCGAAGAAGAAGAAGTCGACCGATGGAGCCACGTCAATTGACACACCCCACGTCGATTGACGCACACACAAAGCCACGTCGATTGATGCAGAAGTCCATTCTAGGCGAAAAGCTGAGGCAGCCTGAAGATCAAATCTCTCCTATGCCGTTCCCTCAGTGGTTCGCGAAGCAGAAGGAGCACTCCAAGTTCACCAGATTTGTGGAGAATCTGAGGAAGGTCAGCATCCACATCCCGCTGATCGAAGCTTTGAAGGAGATTCTGGGGTACATGAAGTACCTTCGAAAATTGATGAGTGGGAAGATGAAATTTGTGGAGAACGAGACGGTGCAGATCCACGAGCAGTGCAGTCTGCTACTGCAAAATCAAGTGCCTATCAAGAGAAGCGATCCTGGATGCTTCTCTATTCTAGTTGAGATTGGGGGACGCACTTTCGAGAAAGTACTTTGTGATACTGTGTCCAGTATCAACCTGATGCCGTACTCCATCTACAAACGTCTCAACATCGGAGAGATAAGGCCCACGACGATCACCCTGCAGATGGCGGACCGATCTGTGTCCCGCCCGAATGGTATATTAGAGAATGTGCTCATTCGCGTGGGCCATCTCATTTTCCCTGCAGATTTTGTAGTGCACGAGATGAAGGAGGATGAGAATATGCCCATGATCTTGGGGCGTGAGTTTCTTGATACCAGCGCTGCTCTCATTGACTGTCGAGGCGGCGAGATCACACTTCGAGCAAACGACGAAAAGATCACCTTTGTGATCGACAAGAGCAAGAAAAAGGCGGAGAGCAATTGGATCTCCACTATTGAAGAAGGAGACAAATCTGAGGAGGAGGAAGCAGATGCCGTTGAGTGGGAGCGAGGAAACAGAGGGCTGAAAGTGTCAACTACGCCATATTTTTCTGCGCTCACCACCATTGTCAAAGATCGGAAGGTTTACATGGTGGATGCCAAAGGTCGGCAAGTCTGGACCCGACCTCCCTGGCGGTGATTTGAGGTATCGTCGAGTTGCGACGTTAAATCAAGCTCTTGTTGGGAGGTAACCCAACCTTTTACGTGTTTCCTTTTCAATTTTTATTTTTATTTCGAATTTCTATTATTTTTGCTAACAGTTGTTTTGCTGTTTAAAAAAATTGAGTACAACTTGGCATCGATCGACTCAGCCTAGCATCGATCGACGCCGAGCAGCCGACGGGATACACTTTGATCCACAGCGAGAATCGACAAGAAGGCTTCACGTCAATCGATGCCATCCTGCATCAATCGACGCAAAGTGCCAGCAGATTTTATTTCATGTCGCGCGATGTTCGAAGACTCCGGGGGATAAAAAGTTGATGTCTGAGATCAACCACCAGGTATCGTTCCCTCTTTTGTCTGATTTTCAAACTTATTCCACTCTTTGAGTTGGAAATAAGTTTGGGGGATGTGGACAAAATATGGAACGTTTTATCGTGTATTTATTATGCTTTCCGTATTGAAATTTTATTCTATTTTGTGGGGGAAAATTTTGAGTTTTGATATAACCCGAATGAGATTGTGAGATTACAATTGATTGAGGGTTGAGTTTGAATTGATTGTGATTGTGGTTAGATGCCTATGAATGTAGAATACCGCATGATAGGATTGAGTTTACACTTATACTTGCATGCTGATTAATTATAGCAACAGTGGCAAATAAAATTTATAACTCAAGTCGAACCCAATATAGACTCATGCATAAAATATATATATAAACTTAATAAAACTACATAAAATTGTAGAAAATAATATAGATAAGTGAGTAAAATAATGAGCTTATCAAACCCCCCAAACTTGAACGTTTGATTGTCCTCAATCAATAGGCAAGAAAGAAATCAAAAGATCATGCGATTAAAGTGCAATGCCTCACCAGAAAATCTATCAATTGTGGAAGAACTCACGGGAAGTGTATCGCTCAACTCTCAAGTGTTTAAGGTATAGATGAAAGCACTCAATAACATGTATGAAGAAATTTCTACAATAGACTTGCAAATTCTCTAATATCTCCACTGCTAGAATGTGCACACAAGTCTATAATAAAAAAAGACTTTCATTAGGTTGTAATGTAGGCTTTTTGTGAAGGGTAGGGAAATTTTGGCCAAGTGACTAAATTAAATTGAGTGCGCACCTCAATCAATCCAAACCACTATCTAAGTTCATTCACCCTTCTCCTCAAATATATCAACAATACACAACTTCCTTCTAGCTCATTTTGAATCTCTTATGCTCTTTTCATAATGATATATTTTTTTTCTTTTTACAGAGAGCTTATGAGAATTCTAATTATATTCTTTGAGCTTATTTCTCATACATCTTTCCAACCACTAATTTGATATTTTCTTATCTCTCATTCACAATCAATCCACCCCATACCGCAACTCAAGACATGAGGGAACCCAATACTTTTTCTTAATCTCATAGACAAGGAAAGAAAAATTTTGTACAGGCTCAAAAGTGGCTAACTAGGGAAAATTTAATGTGAAGGGATAGTGTTTAGGGAATTGGGCTATCAAAGATGGCCTAAGATCATTTCCTAAACTTGTGCACACTATGCAGTCTCGACACATAAAATAGGCAAGTTCTAGAGAAATAAAAACACACATGTGAATCTCACATTAAACGGAATAAAAGCTCAAAAATGCTCACACAAGGGTTTAAATTTTCATCCACAGTTAATTTCAAATCAGCTCAATCAACATGCAAGTATAAGTGTCAACTCAATCCTATCATGCAACTCTCCTGACCATCTAAAATTTGAATGTCCTCGAATATGATGGATTTATATACTGAAAGCATTATGATTGGTGTATTTTGCACAAATCTGATTGGTTAATATACTGGGAATCATAGATGTTCTATGATCATCTCCTGTATGAGTTAACAAACATGTGTCACAAACGCTCTTATCCTCTCAACTCGTCGATAGGGAGATCATACAGTGTGTAGTAGATAACAGAAGATCGTATGGATTGTCTGACCTAGCGAGATATAAATGGTTATCACAGCTGAGAAAGTCCCAGTATAGACTATCGGTGTAGGCTGCAACATACGCGGTAATAAGCATCTTATCTTGGAATGCTTTGTATGCTGGTGCGGGGTTACGTATTGATAAGGACCTAAGTTACAATCGATTCCTTTATCTGATATTAAAGGAATGTGGATCTTGATGGCTTGATGAGATCCTAAACCTAAATGAAGGTATAGAAGTATATACAAATTGTGTATCACTTTGAGTTGCAGTGAAAGGCTCTACTTGAGCTTGCATATCTGTATCTTGGGTGATAGCAGTTTGTGTATGACTGTCTGGTACAAGAACTAGGTAACCACATCTAGTATAGGTTGGTGACATTCCCTTAGCAGCTCAAAAGGTTCGTTATGTTGAAGTCATGCAGGCTGATTAAGTTCAAGCATAAGTGAAAATGGTTGAGTGTATTAACCCAGGAATATAAGATGTTAATTAATTAAATGGCTTGTTAGAGCTTAAATTAATTAATGAGTTTCTGTATCATTAAATGTGGGGATATACCGAGCTTATGCAACTCGTTCCTCACCAAGAGGTAGCAAATAGGTATGATAGTATTGAATCTCTGGTGGAATGAATCAATAATAATTAATTAATTATATTCGGGGTTGAATATGAGAATTAATTAATTAATATGCCTTATTTGCTATTTGCATTCTGGTCCCTGGTCTGGCCCATGAATACTCAGGCCCAATAGGAGTCCAGAATTTCCAATAAATAGGCTTCACTTTCTAAGATCTCAACACACCACAAGATCATAAGTTACAACACAACAAACCAAGTTTTGGGAGCTGTGTGTGATCGACTAGATCTGAGAAAATGAGGAGGAAATTATACTTCTCAATCGGGAAGTAATCTGAAGAGAATATTCACTAGATATTCAGATTGGAGTTGGGATACAGATCAGAAGATCATATCTAGAGGATCGTTTTCTTTCTTCTCTCTCTCTCTTTCTTCAGTTTTCGAAATTAACAAGATTAATTCCATAGATTTAATTCCTTGATCTGATAGGAATAAATCTTGGTACGCTAGAAAGAGGATCAAGGATCAAATCAAGACCGATGATCAAATCTCTGCGCACTACGTTCTTCAAAATCTACAATCCAGGTATTTCGCATAAACCCTCTCATGCATAATCAATAGGAGCATGCTAGGATTAATAATAGTCATAGCAATTTATTTTGATATTCCAATTAACGATCTGAGCTTATAGATTAAGCGATTCAGTTCACAATCCCTTCAATTGATATCAGAGCAAGGTTAATTAATTGGCTCTATCGGAAAAATAATATTGCCTATGATTATGCATGATTATTATTACTGAATTATTATGCATGAATGGTTTTTTGGATTGTATGTTTTTTTGTTACTCGTGGTTCTCGTGTTAAAACGCCCCTTTAAAAGGATTCGTTTTTCACCCACGAGATAAATCCATGGTTAGATTTTATTTCCAAATTGCATTTGGATGTTTTCCCTATAATTTTCAAATTTTCAATTAAATCTGTAAAACGAAACGAAGAACACGAAGAACATGAAGAATGAAGGATCGCACTATGCATCGCGGCAGCACGTGACAGCGCTGGCACGAGGGTCGTGTGCGGCGGTCATGAAGCCATGAGGGCATGCCGGCGGCAGACGCAGTAGCACGGCGAGGCGTGGGGAGCTCGTGCGACGGTGCGGGGTGGAACCCTAGGTTCCGTGTGGCCGCACACAGCAGGTGGCAGCCCATGGCCGCACGGCTGTGGCGGCATCACACGGGCAGCTTGGCAGTGGCGAGGACTGAGGGGGAATGGGGTTGGCGCGGGCGATAGTCGGAGCAAACGGACTGCGAGCGCACACGAAGGAACCCTAGGTTCCATGCGTGCGCGTGTCGTCCATGCCTCTGCGCAAATGTCGATGGCCCTATCTCGCTCGTCGATTGATGATGGTGGTGGCCAGGCAGGACAGCGGCGCGCGTGGGAAGTTAGCAGCGAGAAGCAGCTGGCGATGGTGATCAACTGCGTGAGGGCACGCGCACACGACAGAGCCCTAGACTTTGTGCACGCGCGGGACCTCCACGAGCATGTGCACATTGCGGCCGCACACTCTCCCTCTGGCGAACAGCGTTGGTGTTGCGGCTGCTCGGGACGGGGATTAACGGCAACGAGGGCAATCGCGGTGGACCGCAGCGCAACTGCGTGCGGCCCAAACCCTAGGGTTTGCACCTGCAGCTCTGCACACACACCGGTGTGGCTCCGTACATAGTTCTCTGGTGAGGCAACGGCCATGGAAGACGGAGAAGTAGGTGGCCAGCGTTGGGGCGACGACAGGCGAACGAACAACGGTGAAGGAGGATGGGACGCAGGCTACGGTCGCGCGATGTGCATGCATGGCTACTGCGCGATCCCGAGCCCTCTCTGGTGGCGGTAATTCGCCGGTGGTGGCCCGTCGGGCCAAGTTCTCGTGAGTTATCATGCTTGCAATGTTTGCACGAGCCCGCAATCCGTTAATAGGCCCAGTTCTCCAATTTTCTAATGGATCAAAATCTTGGAGGCCAAATTAGAAAATAAATTCAGATCACAGTCCAAGTAGTGGGAGCCCAGTCGAAGATCTGTGAAATAAATCAAAGTGTAATGGATATGGTTTTTTCTTAATTTGTATAATGAATCCACGAAGACATTTTTTATTTGTTTTATTATCTATTCTCGCATGATATATGTGTTTAAATTAATTGCGCAGCATCCAAGCATGTTGTAGATAATAGGAGCACGTTTAATGCTTTTATTTACAACTTTAAATCATGCTTATGTGATTTATTTTATGTAATTAAATTATAACTATAAGTTCGGGGTTCATGTTTTGCATGATAGAATTTTAGTAATGTTATAATTTATGGCTACATAAAATAATCTGTGCAATTGAACCTTATGAAGTTAAAATAACTAAGCTGTTAAATTTATAATAATTAGACCTCCACAAAGCGATCCCTTATTGGAAGTGGGTAATTTATTAGGTAAACGTCTACATGTGTAGCTTACTTAATTTATTATTAATAAGTTCTAATAGATGGGATTTCTTAAAGACAAACATTTAGTTCACGTGAGAAGTGGGAGCTCATGCGTAAGCGTCTACATGTGTAGCTTGCGTATGGAGTTTTCATAAGTTCTCTAGGGATTGAATTAAATTCACAACCTTATTATGAATGATCAAGGTGTGCCTTAGTAGATCTTTATATGAGAGGGTTGGCTTTGGTGGTATGTTAGCTTAGATATTGTCCAGAGTATAACTCATTTGTGATGTCCATGCTCAATAAGATAAAATGTTCTTAAGGTAGTCTCCGATTATTAATTCCATTGTCTAAGGAACCCTGACATGGATTGGAATTAAAGGACAAGAATTGAAAGATTCATTCTGGTCAAGTATTTTGTTGTAAACGTCCACATGTGTAGTTTGCAATAGTAATACTTGGGCAAATTGGAGGAAACATTAATATTGTTTTGTCATAAGGTTTCAATATTTATTTGTTTCAACTATTTGCGATTATGTTTTAATATCTTCTTTAATTTATTGTCTTCAGATATGTTTACTGCTCATATTGTTAACCTCTTAACACTGAACCCTTTAACTGGTCCGAATTTTCTTGAGTGGAAGTATTGCTTCATCAACATACTCTATTTTGCTTACTTTTTCATCATGAACAATCTGTCTAGAGAATTAAAGCTCAAATACTGGAAAATCCAAACAGTAGTTGAGATCTGGAGGGACCTTGTGAAAGTATATGGGAAGGTGAGACAAACTATCAGTTATGATCTTGTGAAGGACCTTGTTTCCAAGAAGATGACTGAGGGCAGTTCGTTGGTTCTGCATTTCATCAACATGATGAGAACCATGCGAAAGTATAGGAAGAGAGGTGGATGAATTAATAGTCGGGCGGAAATAAACATTGTCCCGAACTCTCTCTCAGATACTTTTGATGATTTCATCGAGTCTTTTGCTGGCAGGTGTGAGTTTGCTCTTGTTGAGTTACTCAGGGCACTGATGCATGAGGAATCTAACATGATGGCATTCGAGTTTGCTCAAACTTTGTCAACTCTTGACAAGTCAGTTGGTGATGCAAAAGAAATGCTTAAAAGATTAGATGGAGAAGATGAGGCAGAAGTCATCACAAGGCCATGGAAACGCAAGTGAAGTGAAGAAGTAAATTGTCTAGTGCCTAGCACGGGTAGACAAGGTACGTCATGTGCATTTATAACGGAAACATGTTTAGCATCAGTTTCTACCTATTCATGGGTGGTGGATACTGGAGCTACTGATCATGTTTGTTATACTTTGTAGGGGTTCACACTGACAATGCAGTTGAAGCATGACGAGATTACCATCTCAATGGGCAGCGGAGAGCGAGTCTCAGCAGTAGCCATTGGAGATTTTACTTTATGCTTTGAAAAAAATGTTTTGATTTTGAGAGATATTTTATATGTGTCGATGTTTCAGCGGAACTTAATTTTAGTTTCCAAGTTATTTAATGATGGATTTTTAGTTATTTTTGATAGTGGAGTTTCTATCATTGGGAATAATGGTGTTATCAATCATGGCAAACTGATTGACTCCCTCTATATCATTAATTGTATGCATAAAACTTCTGTGAATGTTGCGAACTCATCCAATAATAATAATCATTTAAAGAGAAAGTTTTCTTACAATGAGGATCAAACATATCTCTGGCACTTGAGACTAGGTCACATCAATCTAAAGAGGATTAAGAAACTAGCGAATGATGGGCTCTTGGAATCTTTCCAAGTGGTGCCGCATCAAGTCTGTGAATCCTGTATAGAGGGAAAGATGACGACCATGCCTTTTAAGGAATGTCAGTCTCGAACAGAAGATGTGTTAGAGTTGATCCACTCTGACTTATGTGGACCGATGTCCACGCAAGCTCGTGGAGGTTATGATTACTTTGTCACGTTCATTAACAATTACTCAAGATTTGGATATGTCCATTTGCTTCACTACAAGTCTGAATGTTTTGAGAAATTCAAAGAGTTCAGGACTGAGGTAGAAAAGAAGCTAGGAAAGACTATCAAGACACTACAATCGGATTGTAGTGGGGAATACTTACATCCCAATGGAATGCACAGGAACCCCTCAACAAAACGGTGTAACTAAAAGAAGAAATAGGACTCTTTTGGAAATGGTTAGGTCCATGATGAGTTATGCAAGCTTGCAAGTTTCATTTTGGGGATATGTCTTGGAAACAACGTCCTATTTGCTTAACCTAGTACCTTCAAAATCAGTTCCGAAAATGCCTCTGGAACTCTGGTATGGGCGAAAGCCAAGTTTAACCAGAATGAGGGTTTGGGGTTTTCCATCGTATGTGCTGATAAAGGAACCTGATAAGTTAGAAAGTAGGTGTAAGATGATATTGTTTGTAGGATATCATAGGAAAACGAAAGGTGGTTACTGTTATTGTCCTATGAATCAGAAAGTGGTTGTCAGTACCAACGCAAGTGGTTGTCAGTACCAACGCACAGATCCAAGAGTGAAATTATTCTCCACGAGCTTGGACATAATGAAGCGATCCCATAAGACAAGCCCAGTGTGATGGTCAATCCACCTGTAATAGGTGAGGGAATACCAACACTGCCATTGATAAGCTCGTTTTTCTACTCACTTATCGCTTTGTTTTTCCTTTCTTTTATGCATTTTAACTTGTTTTCTTGAATAAACTGAGCATGAGTATATATTAGAGGGTATTATGCTTGTCATGGTGAGATTTCGCAGGTTTTAGGCCAAATCCAATGGAGAGCCCGTACCGAGAGCAGCAGATGTTCGGAGAAACAGTCACTACTTCTTCCACTGTGGGAATCTGAGCTAATGGAGCATATCATTTGAAAGATCTTTGAGTTAGCTTTCCAACGCAACTGGAATCGGATCAATCGGAGTTCGGACGCGAAAGTTATGGTCAAAACCGTGAGACTGCGCAGAAGGGTCAGAAGTAGAGAAACGGTCTCTGTCTCGACCGAAATGAAATCCATCTCGGGCGAGATAGAAGCATACATCTCGGCCGTGGCAGGATTCATCTCGGCCGAGACGCGGGATTTTTCAGCACAAATTTGTACGCCACTGAAGATTTGGAAGGGGAAGATATTATATCAAGATTTGGACGAATTTTGGAGCCAAGATACCATCCAAGACCTCAACCCTACTTCTATATAAACTCATAATTAGCTCAGAATTATTAGACTTCGTTTTATTTTAAAAACCTTCAACCTTTACAGTTTTCACTACTTTAATTTTATGTTTGCTTTAGAATTCCTCTTTACTTTTTGTTGAACCTTTACTTTTAATGCAATCTTTATTTTTCCTCGCAATGTTTTCTTTCAATATGTTAGGCTAGAACCCTAAACAGGTTCTACGGTTTCTCCTTCTGTGATACATGTTTAGATTTATTTATTCAAACCCTTGGTTTAAACTCTTTGATTTTATTTCAAATCTATTTTCAATTGAAGGATCGAGAGATGAAAATTGGAATAGGTTTTAGTTATTGATTGAAGGACCGAGAGGTGAAAATCGATAATAGGAAGTAAGAGTTTAATACTTTTGATTATCTGTCTGACCACGAAGATTTCAATTGTAGGAAAATCTAGATTTTTATGAAATTGATTAATTGGTGTATTTTGAGACCGAGAGGAGATAGATCACTAATTAGTAATTTTGGATTTAATTGCCCGACCAAGGAATTAATTCCACATTAACAGATTTTCCACCAAAATATCTTTTCTGGGTTTGAATATTTGTTTCTTGCATGTTGATCAGTTTGGTAGATTTCCCTGGAATCTGTGCTTTTTAATATTTGTTTTTATCTCTTTAATTTCCTTGTTTTGAAAACCCAAAACCCTTTTTAAATTGATTTACCCAAACAAGAGTTCTGAAAACCATCTCTAGTACATGAATCCCTTCGTAGCACTATCCCTGTGGTTTCGACAACCTTAGGGTTTTACAAATTTATTTGCTACTGTTTCTACAGCTATCAAATTGGCGCCGCTGCCGGGGATAGTCAGACGGCGAGTCGTTACTGGAAAGTTGAAGAACTTCTGGATTGGGTTGTATTTTCTGAATTTCTACTTTTTATTTTCGAGTCTTATTTTTCTTTATTTCGAGTCAGTTCAGTTCTTCGCGTGCGTGTGTGAGTCGCGTCTGTCTCGGCCGAGGTGAGTCCCACCACGGTCGAGATGAGTTCTTTATCCCGGCCGAGATACATCCTAAATCGGCCGAGACAAATTTTTCCATCCCGGCCGAGATAGCGTCTAGCACGGCCGGGACAGCCTGATTTCTTTCTCGTTTACTGTGCAGGTGCATGAACACAAGGAATAAAGGAAAGGCACTCGAACCTTTTATACCAGAAATTGAAGCAGTCTGCAGGACCAACAGAAAGAAGGGAAAGAAGCTGAACTTTGAGATGGCAGATAATCAGGAAGCCCCACTGCAAAACATGACACCGGAAGAGCAGAGGCAATTCGTGAATGAGGTGCAACAACTGAGGGCGCAACTTCTTGCAGCCCAAGCTACCCAAGCCGAGCAAGCCGCAAGACTGGCAGAACTGAATGAAAGGCAGGTCATAGTGCCTCAAAGGTCTATTCTAGACCGATTTGTACCACAGCAGGAAGAGGCAGGATTCAGGGTTGGCATCAATGCCAACAACTTCGAGCTGCGCACAGGGCTGATACAGATGGTGCAGCAGAACCAGTTTGGGGGGAGAGCCGTAGAGGATCCGTGTTGGGAAATTTGGCTAAGTTTCCTTTCCCTCAGTAGCTTACTTGTTAGATTATAGAACTAGAAGCACTCATAGAAATGTTGTGATTCTGTTGTCTAGATCATAGTTTTGGTGCATCAAATCCTAAGTCCAACCAGCGTCAGTTTGTCTCTAGAATAGCTCTAGTCTCAAATGTAAAGTCCTGTTTAGGTCTTTTGAGTTGTAAGTCGTAGCTGATCAAGACTCATGCTGGCTACTGTTCACCAGCATGAGATGTGCTTACCAGTTGAGAGAAGTCTCACCAGCAGACGACTGACAGACCCATGCTGACACTGTTCATCAGCGTGGAGTCAAGAGCTAATGACTGGCTACTGTTCACCAGTTGGAAGGATTTCACCAGCAGGAGGCTGACAAATCCTACCAGCAGAATACGTGTTCTGGCTGACACTATTCACCAGGGGTGAAGCCACCAGTCATGGGAGATTCCAAGAGTTAACATCCAGACAAATTGGTAGACTAAGATTGTGCAAGCGCTAAGTCACCAGCAGAGACTGCCAGCACAAGATCACCAGTATGTTCTACCAGTCGGAGGTTACCAGCAGAATTGAAGATTCGTTCTCCCAGAGTCTTAGAGACAAAAAGAAGATTCGTCTGAGGAATATACTGACAAAGTAAGACTTTAAGGAAGGATATCCTTAAAGTCTATCAGTTCAAGACACCAGTTGCGATTCCTCGTACTGACGAAATAATGCCGTTCTGACACAAAGAGGTCTGTGTCAGAAAAAGCAGACACAGGTATGGCATTTTCCTGAAATTCCTACCTGCCGCCGTCTGAAGTACATCCGAGGACAGAGACCCATTCCGGATGTGTCCAAACGGCTAGAAATTTGAATGGGATCCTGCGTGTATAAATAGGTCGGAGCTACCAACATTTAAGAGGCTTCCCAGTTCCCACGCTTGCACGCTAGCTTACACGCTTGAATCCTGAACATTCAATACTCTCCAACTACCGAAAGAACGAACATTCATTGCTAGCAAGCAAGCATCTTTCGAGGCTTTCTTTAAAGCTTTTCCGTGTGTTGATATCTTTCAAACACGAGACTTCAAGCTTCCTGCTTGTAAGTTTAGACCTCACCTGGTGTTCTTTCTCTTTCTGAGGAAGAACATAGCAGCTCCAGAGCCAGCCAGCTCTTGAGTTATTACGGGCAGTTTGCCGTAGAGGATTTACGTTCTTGGGAGAACTCAACACCCAACCAGTCAGAGGAGGAGGTTGAAGTGACGTGCTCGCACTCCATCCATCTGACGAGAGCTGAAGAAGGACAAGGACCGGGAGCGGTTGATCCAGTGGACTGGTAGACGGGGCATCTACCAGCTGGAGATAGATCGTAGGAACTTTGTACCGGATTACTCTTATAGTGAATTTCCAGTGAGTCGACTGGAGAGTGGACGTAGATCAGTTGATCGAACCACTATAAAAATCCTTTGCCTTTATCTGCTTTCAGTATTTAAATTTTGTATTTGAAACCCAGCACTCAAGTGCTGGTGTATATCTGAAAACTGATAACTGTGCAAACTAGGCTTAAAATATTCTAAGTGTTGAGCTATCAGCTGACCAGCCAGTCAGCCAGCCAGCTGAGCAACCAGCAGGACAGAGTGCAAGTTAGACTTATAAGTTCAATATTTCCGCTGCGTAACGTTATACACTCTGATAAACCGGGACCAACAAGTGGTATCAGAGCGGACGGTTCTTACAGACCGTTCGTATCTGAGTCGCTTAGGACCGTGATCCGCGTTTCCTTGCACTCTATTTGGTTGTCTGTTTGATTAGCTCAGGTACATCAAGATGAATAATCCGAAGCTACTCGAATACGGGACTGTGAAGCATGATATATGGCGAAAGAGGTCGCTCATCTCTCTAAAGAGCATCCATCCAGAGATGAAAGATGTGCTAGAGACAGGGCCGATTGAGATCACCATGATACAGCACCAGCTAGGAGATCGTCCAGCTGCTGTGATCCCAAAGCCTCAAAAGCGAATGGAATGCCGAGGACAGGAAGCGGAATCAGTTGGATTCCATTGCTCACGAGCTGATCCTGGCTTCTCTTCCTAAGTCGCTGATGGAGGAAGCCCTCCAGTTTGATAATGCCAATGGAGTATGGGATTATCTTGATAGTCTATGTCAAGAAACTGACCAAATGAAACGCAACAAATTGCAGGTTGCAGTGGACAAATATGAGTCCTTCCAGATGCTGACTGGAGAAACCATCAAGGAGATGGAGGCGAGATTCAACGCCATTGTCAGCGAGCTGAAGTCTCTGGGCAAAGAGTACGACAATGCTGATCTTAACTCGAAGATCCTGTCCAAGATGCCTAAAGAAGATTGGTTCGTGAAGACGACAGCTCTGAAGGAAAAGGACCTGTCCAAGATGACTCCCAAGGAGTTGTTTGCTCAGTTGCAGGCACACGAGTGGGACATCCAGATGGTGAATAAGAACGAGGCCATCAGGAATGTTGGATCCCCCAACGTTAAAGCTCAGGACGAGGCGTACTTCGTCAAAAAGGACTTCAATTGGAAGCACAAGAAGCCCTTCCATGCTGAGAGACCCGCTGCACAGCACAACCAGCCGAAGGAGATCCAGTCCGCATCAGGATCTCATTCCAAAGGCGGCGAGAGCTCTATCGCTGAACTAGAGCAACAGATGAAAAGACTGGCTTTCCTTCTGGAAAAAGCCAAGTCAAAACAGGGAGTTTCTTCTAGCTCATCTGACGGAAAATTTGTCAAGAGAGCTCCTCGTGCTTGTTTTCAGTGCCAATCCCCTGATCACTTAAAGTTTGAATGTCCACAGGTGGACAAAACTGAGAGGGAAAGGCTGAAGAAGCTCTTTGAAGAGCGTGCTTCCAAGGCTGTTGCCAAAGCCATGCTGACCAGGACTGAGGTGCCTGACATACCCGATCATGATGATGGGGAGTTCGAGTCAGATGGAGAGTCAGAAGAAGAAGCTCTCCTGGCATTTATGGCAGCTCTCGGAGAAGAGCTAGCTGAAGAAAATGCTGACAATGAGAAAGAACTGGCACTTGCTGCTGATAATGAGGTACAATCAGTTCCTCAATTGCATATCATGCCAGTACAAATCATAGACGATTCTGAGTCGCATTGCTCCGACTCAGAAGATGTCACTTTAGATGTTCTTCAGCATGAATTTTTAAAATTTTATGAAATAAAAAATGTTTTGGCTGGTGAAAATGCTTCGCTGAAAGGTCAAATTACTGTTTTGACCAGTGAGATTGAAAAATCGAGGTCCATCAGCGAAGAGCTAGCAAGTTTGAAAAAGGCTCATTCTGAATTGCTCCAAGATTTCCAAATTGCAAAAACTGAACGAGATAACTTTCACAATCTCGTTCTGGAGCAAGAAAACAAAATCAATTTTCTAAATAAAGGCTCGAAAGACTTGGAGGCAGCTCTAAGTCATTGGAGAAAGCCTTCTGATAAGTCCGGGTTGGGATTTACAAAAGATTTGAGCATAAATCAACCCGAACAAATCAGTACTGGTAAGGGTAAGGGCCAACTGGCAAATGCATCAGCACCAGCTGGTTATGCCAGTCAGTCCCGTGTGGCTGATCAGCACAGGAACCATAAGTCCAGATACATAGGTGAGTCATCAAGACAAAATCCTCAACTGGCAAGATCCTCTGCTGACAGGACGCCAGCATACCCGAAGACGCAGACTAAGCCGAAATATTCAAAGGCAAGGAAGTCAGCGTCAGCTGCCAGTAGAATCCGACAGCCAGCACCAGCTGTCAAGGGATTCCACGCACAACCTTACAAGTATGCCAGTTGCCAGCATACTTACAAGGGATCCAAATCTCAGCGGAATACTGAGAGGAGGATATTTCCCGATAGGAGGAACACCTATCGGAGGCCTGAGCCCAATCAAAACCTTTTCTCAAGGGCTGGGAAGGCTAATCATCGTGGCCCTCAATTTCAGAGACCACCAAGGCAACACGATCAGTCGGAAAGAAATTTCCGACACTCTTGGAGAAAGAATACCTCCAGAGGATCTGCACACACAGCCACACCTTCCAAAACCATGCATTATTTTAAAAGGAAGGGAAAGGCCACAGGTGATGTCAGCAAGGGTAACACCAAGCTGAAGATCACACAAGTCTGGATTCCGAAAGGAATGATCCAGAGATCTAACCCTGCAGGACCCGCTGATGATCGGGGACCTAAATGATTCTATTTTTCTTGCAGGAACTAGGTCATGCAAGTCAGCTTCAGAGGTCGAGCGAGTGGATCATTGATAGTGGTTGCTCCGCTCATATGACTGGTGAGGAGTTCCTGTTCTCAGAGCTTACCAAGATCAGAGGACCTCCAGTTATCTTTGGTGATAACTCCAAGGGCCGAGTTATCAGCAAGGGATGCATAGAGAAAGATGATGTCCGAATTGTCAACGTATCCCTTGTTACCAACCTGAAGCACAACCTCCTGAGCATCAGTCAGCTGTGCGACAATGGTTATACCATTGTGTTTGACAAGTCTGGGTGCCAGATCAAGAATGAAGATTCTGGTGAGACCAAGCTGAGAGGTGTCAGGAAAGGAGGCCTTTATGTCGTTGACTGGCAAAGCGGGAAGACTGATACATGCTTTGTAGCCACCAGTTCCATGGAAACTAACTGGCTGTGGCACAAAAGGTTAAGTCATTTGAATTTCAAAACTATTAATTACCTAACCAAGCATGATCTTGTAGATGGTCTTCCCAAGGGTGGGTTCAAGAAGGAAGGAATTTGCAAGGCATGCCAGCAAGGCAAGCAAACCAAGAAGTCCTTCAAGAGCCAGTCACCTGTTTGCCCCAGTACCAGTCAGGTACTTGAGCTGTTACATATGGACCTGTTTGGACCAGTAACGCCGCAAACCATTGGAGGAAGACGATACTCGCTGGTGGTAGTCGATGACTACTCGCGCTATACCTGGGTAAAGCTTCTCAGAACAAAGGATGAGGTGAAGGTGATTCTTCCTGAGTTGATCATCCAAGCTCAGAAACAGAGAGAAGCTGTGGTAAAGCGAATTCGTTCGGACAATGGGACTGAATTCTGCAACGGTCCGCTGATGGATTTTTGCGCGGAGGCCGGGATCAAGCATGAGAGATCTACTCCAAGGCAACCGCAGCAAAATGGACTGGCAGAACGTAGGAACAGGACGCTGAAAGAAGCGGTCCGGTCCATGCTGGCTGAGTCCGGCTTGGGACAGAGTTTCTGGGGAGAAGCGTTGGTGACTGCCTGCTACACTCAGAATAGAAGCGGGATCAACGACAGACTCCAGAAAACTCCCTACGAAGTGTACTTTGGTCGTAAGCCTTCTATAGCTCATCTTCGTGCATTCGGTTCACCATGTTATATCCATAATAATGGGAAGTCGAAGTTAAATGCTTTCTCGCCTAAGGCTGATGAGGGTGTGTTTGTCGGATATGGACATCCCTCTCACAAGGGCTATAGAGTATTTAACAAGACTACCCAGCTTGTGGAAATAACATGCAATGTTGTTTTTGATGAAGCTACTTTAGTGCGCAGGACCTTACGCCAACTGGCTGAAGATGTTCCTGAGGTCGAGGATGTCAGCGACCAGTTGGGCAGGAATTCTTCCGATGCTCAACCAACTGGTTCGACTAGACCTATGAATGGATCATCTTCACAACCAGTTCCCTCAGGTGCCCATCAGCAACCTGAGAGGGTCGGTGATGCAAATGACCTTGCTGAGACCTTTCACTCAATCTCTCTGAGTGATCCTAGCAACAATCTAGGGGGAATCCCTACTGGCCTTTTTGAAGAAGAAGGCAATGATGGACCAGCTGGAATGGAGATACCAGCTGATACTGACAACATTGGTGGAGGTTCAGACAACCAGTCAGAAAGTGATGCTGATGAAGTTGTTCCAACTGGTGAAGGTCCAGCACCAGCTGATGTTGCAGCCCCGACTGGTGGAAATGTGGAAGCACCAGTCGTCAGGACAGATGAACCTAGTTCACAGCCGGCACCAGCAGTCGCTGGTCCTCCCAAATGGCTGAGGGATCACCCAACTGATGCTATTCTCGGTGACCCGGAAGGTTCTGTCCAGACTCGACACGGCAGTGCGCTCCTGAGTTGCTTTATTTCTCAAATGGAACCTACTTCCATAGGAGTGGCGCTCGATTCTGCCGATTGGATCAATGCCATGCAAGAGGAGCTTGCAGAATTCACTCGCAATAACGTTTGGGACTTGGTGGAGAGACCATCACATCAGTCAGTGATTGGCACCAAGTGGGTTTTCAAGAACAAGCGAGATGATAATGGCACCGTGGTCAGAAATAAAGCTCGTTTAGTCGCCAAAGGTTACAGGCAGTGTGAAGGGATCGATTTCGATGAGACCTTCGCACCAGTTGCCAGAATGGAGGCGATACGGCTGTTCCTTGCTTATGCAGCGTATCACGGCTTCACAGTGTTTCAGATGGATGTGAAGAGCGCCTTCCTGAATGGCGAGCTAAAAGAGGAGGTATATGTCGAGCAACCTCCAGGCTTTGAAGTTGGCACCAAGGTGTACAAGCTGAGAAAGGCCCTGTATGGATTGAAACAGGCGCCCAGGGCTTGGTACGAAACGCTGTCACAATTCCTTACCAGCAATGGATTTCGGAAAGGGAAGATTGATAGGACTCTCTTTCTTCTCAAGGATGGAGGTGACATGCTGATGGTCCAGATTTATGTAGATGACATCATATTTGGATCAAGGAATATAACTCTCTGCGAGAAGTTTTCTCAACTGATGCAGACATCATTTCAAATGAGTATGATGGGCAAGTTAACATACTTTCTCGGACTCCAGGTCCAGCAGTCAGCTGATGGAATTTTTATCAGCCAGCGGAAGTATACGAAGGATTTAATTCAGAAATATTGCCCAGAGAAAACTAAGTCCCTCAGAATACCTATGAGCACCAGTTGTCAAATATTCCTTGATGAGCAAGGTGAATCAGTTGATCCTACCATCTACCGAGGAATCATTGGATCACTTCTCTATCTCACAGCCAGCAGACCCGACATTTCTTATTCAGTCGGAGTGTGTGCCAGATTTCAAGCAAATCCGAAGAAGTCACACATGGAAGCTGCCAAGAGGATAGTGAAATATCTGAAGGGGACTGAATCTCTCGGAATATGGTATCCCAGGAATGATGAGCTTACACTCATTGGATATTCAGATTCAGACTTCGCTGGATGCCGTATTGACCGGAAGAGTACCAGTGGTACGTGTCAGTTTCTAGGACACAAGCTAATCAGTTGGTTTAGCAAGAAGCAGCACTCAGTTGCTACATCTACCACTGAGGCTGAGTATGTTGCCGCTGCCAGTTGTTGTGCTCAAATTATCTGGATCAAGCAACAACTGGAGGATTATGAAGTGGACACTGGCTGTGTTCCAATCTATTGCGACAACAACAGTGCTATGTGCATCACGAAGAATCCGGTTCATCACTCCAGAACCAAGCACATAGATATTCGACATCACTTCATTCGTGATCATGTCGAGAAGAAGGATGTCAGCGTGGACTATATCAGAACTGAAGATCAACTGGCTGACATCCTCACCAAGCCACTGCCAGAAGCAAGATTCAAGGAGTTGTGCATCAAACTCGGTCTTATGGAGATTGATGTGAGCCCCAATGATGAGGAAGAATGAGTCCCAGCTCTCATTCTGTTCTTGATCTTCTGGAGGACGCTGATTACGACTAAGTCCAAGCTCTTAGTTGTTTTTATTTCAGTGGTATCTCAATCTCACAAGTGGTGTCTACTGGCGGAATCTTGCCAGCATAGGCCATCAGTTGAAGCGAAATTGGGTCCCAGCTCCCAATTCCAAGAGAAGAGAAGTTTATGCGGAATAAAATTGAGTCCAAGCGCTAAATTTTCCATCTTTCCAGTTGCCAGCTGATAACTGATGGAAGTTTGCCAGCAGCCAGTACTATCAGCAAGTGGTATCAGTTGCTAACTGATGAAGAGGCCAACCAGTTAGGGGGAAGTATGCGACTGGTATGTGCTACTGATGACCAGTCATACCAGCTGTCTCAGAAAAGGCGGGATTGTTCAAATCCAAGTAGCGTGTACAGCTCTCAGAATTTAATGCGGCATTTAATGCCACATTTAATGCGCACAGCGTCTGCGCAGTCCGACGTTTGGTTGCCACCAATCGCTGAGCGCCACGTCAGCTACACGACGTAGCCCACGTCAGCACGACCGCGCACGTCGCACAGGAAACCGGGCCTGCTGATGACCGTCGATCCCCGCTTGCTGAGCGTCAATCTTGATCGTCTGATCCTGCATGAACTTGGGTATAAATACCCGATGCCTTTTCGACGGAAAAACCTTTTACGATCATTCAATTTCAGAAGCCCTACTCTCTCAAGCTTTCCTTAAGATTTCTTCTGAAATTATGGCTTCATCTTCCCGACAACCAGATGACAACCCACCATCTACATCTTCTTCGTCTGGTTCACCAGACCTACCAGTCGCAGAAGCCCACATGCCGACTTACACTGGCATCACACAGATGGACGATGTAGACTACACTCTTCCATTCGCCCGCCTGGTTCAGTTGAACAAACCAGCGACCAGGGCTCAACTTTCGAACGCGCAAATCAGGGCGGCGCAAGTTCAGAATGAAAAAATCCTGAACGAGAAGCTGGCGCGCAAGAATTTTGGACAGGAGTTGATCGAGATGATCGACCGGGAAGGCCTTCGACAATATCTGACGGCAAGGCCCGAGACCTTCCATCCGCATATGGTGGCAGAGTTCTATGCACGGGCCGTGATTGCTGACGGGAGGAAGTCTTTCACCACTTCCGTCTTCGGCCATATGATCACTGTCAGCGCCGAATACCTCGCCGACTTGTTCGGATTGAGGAACGAGGGCATGGAGATAGCCACCTACTTCCACAACGATGTAGAGGAGTTCAGGAGGCGGTGGACTCAGTGGAAGAGGGAGGGGGTGACGAGTTTTCGCACTGGAATGCGGAAGTCGGAGATGGACGACTGGTGGCAGATGGTGTGCGACATCGTCGTCAGGATGCTGCAGTGCAAAGTTGGCTCATATGCTGAGTTGAGCCTGCGCAAATTCTCCGTGATGTGCGCGCTGGTGGATGGAGTGGAAGGGAACTGGGCCGAGTTCTTTTTCGGGAGACTGCTGGAGAATGTTGATCGCAACATCAACATTCCAATTGATGGGACGTTCACTCACTCCGTATCCTTTGGGCTGCGGATCAGCCATATTTTGGAGATGGAGATTGGAGATGGAGTGGACCAGGGGGAGCAACTGGTGAGTTCGGATTTCATTCCGCCCACCAAGGAGCAGGCAAAGCTGCCCCGCCCTGACTACCATAAGCCGCGGAGGCTGAAGGGAAAGACAGCAGTCGACCCAGCCACGGTTGTTTCGGAGGAAGAAGAGGAAGATAAGGGGGAACAGGTGCCAGTCATGGCACAGCCGCTGACGGAGGAGGCAAGGACCGAGTTGAAAAGGAAGATGGAGACCGAGTCTCTTTTTACCCAACTGGAGGAGGCGGAAGTGGAGGCTTCTGGCAGTCGCCCTCAACCAGTTATGCAGGCGCCAGTCACCAAGAAGCCCTCCCGCAAGAAGCCTAAGACTTCCCAGCACCAGCAGCCACCATCAGCTGTGGCATACAATCCAGAATCTGGGAAAATCTCCATCCCAGTCAAGAAGTCCGTTCTGGGCCTGACTAAGGAAGAGACGCTGGAGAAGATGACTCGCAAGCGCAAGCGAGTCATAACCAAGGCACAGAAGGCTGAGAAGCACGCCAAGAGGGCAAGGAGTGCTTCCTTGGTGAGGAAGAAGCAGGCCAAGTCAAGGCTCCGGGCTCTGCTGGCGAAGCAGAAGAGAGAGGCGGAGCTGGCGGCCAGGGATGAGCGCTTTGCTCAGATCAAGGCTGAGACTGAGGCCAGGCGCCAGGAGGAAATACAGAAGCAACTGAGGCTGGCGACCAGGGGCAAAGGAAAAGCGTTCGAATCCACAAGTGCAAGGCCACCAGCACCAGCACCAGGCGAAATCTTATCTGAAGAAACTTTTGAACGCCTGCTGGTGATGGGCGCTGACAAGGATGTACTATCCCTTGTGGATGAGTACCAGCCGGAGGAGGAAACCGCTGATGTCCCTCCACCCGTGCAAGGGGGTGGTGGAGGTGACGACGTCCCACTGGCCGCGCAAGGGGGTGCCAGTGGAGGAGAAGAAGAGCGGGCGACCACCCCGGTACAACTG
>JAPKLW010001608.1:96147-114075 GCA_026898455.1 Plectranthus barbatus | reverse complement strand
CCAGAAGCAAGATTCAAGGAGTTGTGCATCAAACTCGGTCTTATGGAGATTGATGTGAGCCCCAATGATGAGGAAGAATGAGTCCCAGCTCTCATTCTGTTCTTGATCTTCTGGAGGACGCTGATTACGACTAAGTCCAAGCTCTTAGTTGTTTTTATTTCAGTGGTATCTCAATCTCACAAGTGGTGTCTACTGGCGGAATCTTGCCAGCATAGGCCATCAGTTGAAGCGAAATTGGGTCCCAGCTCCCAATTCCAAGAGAAGAGAAGTTTATGCGGAATAAAATTGAGTCCAAGCGCTAAATTTTCCATCTTTCCAGTTGCCAGCTGATAACTGATGGAAGTTTGCCAGCAGCCAGTACTATCAGCAAGTGGTATCAGTTGCTAACTGATGAAGAGGCCAACCAGTTAGGGGGAAGTATGCGACTGGTATGTGCTACTGATGACCAGTCATACCAGCTGTCTCAGAAAAGGCGGGATTGTTCAAATCCAAGTAGCGTGTACAGCCCTCAGAATTTAATGCGGCATTTAATGCCACATTTAATGCGCACAGCGTCTGCGCAGTCCGACGTTTGGTTGCCACCAATCGCTGAGCGCCACGTCAGCTACACGACGTAGCCCACGTCAGCACGACCGCGCACGTCGCACAGGAAACCGGGCCTGCTGATGACCGTCGATCCCCGCTTGCTGAGCGTCAATCTTGATCGTCTGATCCTGCATGAACTTGGGTATAAATACCCGATGCCTTTTCGACGGAAAAACCTTTTACGATCATTCAATTTCAGAAGCCCTACTCTCTCAAGCTTTCCTTAAGATTTCTTCTGAAATTATGGCTTCATCTTCCCGACAACCAGATGACAACCCACCATCTACATCTTCTTCGTCTGGTTCACCAGACCTACCAGTCGCAGAAGCCCACATGCCGACTTACACTGGCATCACACAGATGGACGATGTAGACTACACTCTTCCATTCGCCCGCCTGGTTCAGTTGAACAAACCAGCGACCAGGGCTCAACTTTCGAACGCGCAAATCAGGGCGGCGCAAGTTCAGAATGAAAAAATCCTGAACGAGAAGCTGGCGCGCAAGAATTTTGGACAGGAGTTGATCGAGATGATCGACCGGGAAGGCCTTCGACAATATCTGACGGCAAGGCCCGAGACCTTCCATCCGCATATGGTGGCAGAGTTCTATGCACGGGCCGTGATTGCTGACGGGAGGAAGTCTTTCACCACTTCCGTCTTCGGCCATATGATCACTGTCAGCGCCGAATACCTCGCCGACTTGTTCGGATTGAGGAACGAGGGCATGGAGATAGCCACCTACTTCCACAACGATGTAGAGGAGTTCAGGAGGCGGTGGACTCAGTGGAAGAGGGAGGGGGTGACGAGTTTTCGCACTGGAATGCGGAAGTCGGAGATGGACGACTGGTGGCAGATGGTGTGCGACATCGTCGTCAGGATGCTGCAGTGCAAAGTTGGCTCATATGCTGAGTTGAGCCTGCGCAAATTCTCCGTGATGTGCGCGCTGGTGGATGGAGTGGAAGGGAACTGGGCCGAGTTCTTTTTCGGGAGACTGCTGGAGAATGTTGACCGCAACATCAACATTCCAATTGATGGGACGTTCACTCACTCCGTATCCTTTGGGCTGCGGATCAGCCATATTTTGGAGATGGAGATTGGAGATGGAGTGGACCAGGGGGAGCAACTGGTGAGTTCGGATTTCATTCCGCCCACCAAGGAGCAGGCAAAGCTGCCCCGCCCTGACTACCATAAGCCGCGGAGGCTGAAGGGAAAGACAGCAGTCGACCCAGCCACGGTTGTTTCGGAGGAAGAAGAGGAAGATAAGGGGGAACAGGTGCCAGTCATGGCACAGCCGCTGACGGAGGAGGCAAGGACCGAGTTGAAAAGGAAGATGGAGACCGAGTCTCTTTTTACCCAACTGGAGGAGGCGGAAGTGGAGGCTTCTGGCAGTCGCCCTCAACCAGTTATGCAGGCGCCAGTCACCAAGAAGCCCTCCCGCAAGAAGCCTAAGACTTCCCAGCACCAGCAGCCACCATCAGCTGTGGCATACAATCCAGAATCTGGGAAAATCTCCATCCCAGTCAAGAAGTCCGTTCTGGGCCTGACTAAGGAAGAGACGCTGGAGAAGATGACTCGCAAGCGCAAGCGAGTCATAACCAAGGCACAGAAGGCTGAGAAGCACGCCAAGAGGGCAAGGAGTGCTTCCTTGGTGAGGAAGAAGCAGGCCAAGTCAAGGCTCCGGGCTCTGCTGGCGAAGCAGAAGAGAGAGGCGGAGCTGGCGGCCAGGGATGAGCGCTTTGCTCAGATCAAGGCTGAGACTGAGGCCAGGCGCCAGGAGGAAATACAGAAGCAACTGAGGCTGGCGACCAGGGGCAAAGGAAAAGCGTTCGAATCCACAAGTGCAAGGCCACCAGCACCAGCTCCAGGCGAAATCTTATCTGAAGAAACTTTTGAACGCCTGCTGGTGATGGGCGCTGACAAGGATGTACTATCCCTTGTGGATGAGTACCAGCCGGAGGAGGAAACCGCTGATGTCCCTCCACCCGTGCAAGGGGGTGGTGGAGGTGACGACGTCCCACTGGCCGCGCAAGGGGGTGCCAGTGGAGGAGAAGAAGAGCGGGCGACCACCCCGGTACAACTGACGAGCTCCTCGGATGTCAGTTCTGAATCCGAGGATGAAGAGGAACCAAGGGCTGAGAAGCCAGAGCAGGAGCCAGCTACGGAGGTGGTGCATCACTCAATGGTGCAGAGGATGGAGCCAAGGGATCTGTTCCCAGACTTTGAAGCTAAGGCTCAAGTTTCTGCCAGTCGCCCCCGATCCACAGATGCCTCGACATCAACTTCTGGGCGACCAGCAGCATCCTCAACATCACCAGTTAGGCGTGCACGATCTGAAAGGCGTCCTTACATGCTCTGCATCCAAGAGCATCAACTGGTTGATGAGGATACTTTCCAGGCACGAGTGACAGGAGTGCACCGGTGGGAGCAGCGCGGGGAGATGGCATTTCATAATTCAAGAGTGCCAGAGCCATCTGCATTCAACATCATACCTTTCAGCGGACTCCCCCACCAGTCGGTATATGCCTCCAGAATCACTGACTGGTGCCTGCCCCTGCAGCCAGTGGAATATTACAACTCCACTCTCTATGAGTATGCTGAGAACATCATGGTGGAGGTGGAAAATGTCGTCAATGACGAGATAATATCCAGCTACCGTAGGCTCTGGAGGGTGGATCCGGAACTATGTCTGGAGTTCCGGAGATGGCGAATTTTTGACAGATGCCAGCGCCTGCTGACTGTGGAGAAACGGGCGGTTCTCTATGCCAGGCTGGGTCTTGGCTACTGGAGAGCGGAGGAGGAGTGGGCCAATGCTTTCATGGGCACCGATCCTGAATGCCACCAGCAGCTGTCTACAAGGAGGATCCAGCGCCGCTTGCTGAAGATTGCAGAGTATAGGCAGCTGACTGGAAGCTCCGGCCTCCCGCCACGGCAAAAGGTCAAGTTACCTTTCCTCCAGTTCCGGGTCAGCAGTCGGGGGTACCAGCTGACGTACGCGCTCCGACGCCTCAAAGTGCTGGTTACCCTCCCAAGGATCCCTCCCTATCATGCTATTCTGTTCGACATGGCTGCCTGCGCCTTGCTGGTAGACCACATTGTGGAGGAGGATCCTTCTAGTGGCTTGTGGCTGACCCTTGCCGTCCCTCCTGTTCCTGTTGTCTCGGGCGATCTCGTCCCTGATTCTATGGACTGGCAAGTGGTGGAATTCACTGAACAAGTCCAGCCAGCTCCAGCTGCGGTGCCAGTAGCAGAGCCGGCTGAGGAAGTACAAGTAGAGGCACCAGCAGCTGCTGCAGTGCCAGCGGAGGAGCCAGCCCCGATGGAGATATCAGCTGCATCTGAACCAGCAGCGGCTCCTTCCGCAACTGATGTGCCTTCCTCTTCCCTTGCAGTTTCAGCACAGCCTATCTCCGAGATCCATCCCCCTGCACAGCTTCTTGCATTCTTTGATGCCAGGATGGACCAGCGGTTCGCCAGCTTCCGAACCGAAATGACTCAGCAGATGGGGTCATTCACCGCTGGAGTGTCCTCCTTTTTGGCGCGGATCCAAGAGGGGGAAAGTGCGCGAGCACGAGCTGAGGCTGAGAGAGCTCGCCTTGCTGAAGAGGAGAGGAGGATAGCTGCTGAGGAAAGAGAGAAGAGCAGACAAGATATGGCAGCGCTCACTGAGATCCTGAGGTCCTTTACCAGCAGAACTCAATCACCAGGATCATCTTCTCAGCCATAGTCTAGCTTCTTCATTTTGTTGTAAGTATTTATATCTCTAGACTAGTCAGTTTTTCTATCCTGTACTTGTAATTTCACATCATTAATGGATTGATTACTGACGGGTTGACGACAATTTCTCATTGTCCAACTAATGTCTACTGATTTTTACTTACCAGCTGAACTTACACATTTTGTGTAATCAGCACCAGCACTCCATTTGATATTTTTTAATTCTAACCTGGCTCAGATTCTTACTTCATAATTTAATCGAGCAATATCTCTCCCAGTTTGAGGGGGAAGATCCTTAGGTTAGAGCTGATGTGAGGAAGTATTTTCATGGGTTTAGATCTGATAGGTTTATTTGTAAAAACCCTGAAATATTCTGTAACTTTCCTCATCAGCTGAGTGCTCGCTGGTTAGGCTTTGATCGCACCAAAAAGGGGGAAATTGTTGGGAAATTTGGCTAAGTTTCCTTTCCCTCAGTAGCTTACTTGTTAGATTATAGAACTAGAAGCACTCATAGAAATGTTGTGATTCTGTTGTCTAGATCATAGTTTTGGTGCATCAAATCCTAAGTCCAACCAGCGTCAGTTTGTCTCTAGAATAGCTCTAGTCTCAAATGTAAAGTCCTGTTTAGGTCTTTTGAGTTGTAAGTCGTAGCTGATCAAGACTCATGCTGGCTACTGTTCACCAGCATGAGATGTGCTTACCAGTTGAGAGAAGTCTCACCAGCAGACGACTGACAGACCCATGCTGACACTGTTCATCAGCGTGGAGTCAAGAGCTAATGACTGGCTACTGTTCACCAGTTGGAAGGATTTCACCAGCAGGAGGCTGACAAATCCTACCAGCAGAATACGTGTTCTGGCTGACACTATTCACCAGCGGTGAAGCCACCAGTCATGGGAGATTCCAAGAGTTAACATCCAGACAAATTGGTAGACTAAGATTGTGCAAGCGCTAAGTCACCAGCAGAGACTGCCAGCACAAGATCACCAGTATGTTCTACCAGTCGGAGGTTACCAGCAGAATTGAAGATTCGTTCTCCCAGAGTCTTAGAGACAAAAAGAAGATTCGTCTGAGGAATATACTGACAAAGTAAGACTTTAAGGAAGGATATCCTTAAAGTCTATCAGTTCAAGACACCAGTTGCGATTCCTCGTACTGACGAAATAATGCCGTTCTGACACAAAGAGGTCTGTGTCAGAAAAAGCAGACACAGGTATGGCGTTTTCCTGAAATTCCTACCTGCCGCCGTCTGAAGTACATCCGAGGACAGAGACCCATTCCGGATGTGTCCAAACGGCTAGAAATTTGAATGGGATCCTGCGTGTATAAATAGGTCGGAGCTACCAACATTTAAGAGGCTTCCCAGTTCCCACGCTTGCACGCTAGCTTACACGCTTGAATCCTGAACATTCAATACTCTCCAACTACCGAAAGAACGAACATTCATTGCTAGCAAGCAAGCATCTTTCGAGGCTTTCTTTAAAGCTTTTCCGTGTGTTGATATCTTTCAAACACGAGACTTCAAGCTTCCTGCTTGTAAGTTTAGACCTCACCTGGTGTTCTTTCTCTTTCTGAGGAAGAACATAGCAGCTCCAGAGCCAGCCAGCTCTTGAGTTATTACGGGCAGTTTGCCGTAGAGGATTTACGTTCTTGGGAGAACTCAACACCCAACCAGTCAGAGGAGGAGGTTGAAGTGACGTGCTCGCACTCCATCCATCTGACGAGAGTTGAAGAAGGACAAGGACCGGGAGCGGTTGATCCAGTGGACTGGTAGACGGGGCATCTACCAGCTGGAGATAGATCGTAGGAACTTTGTACCGGATTACTCTTATAGTGAATTTCCAGTGAGTCGACTGGAGAGTGGACGTAGATCAGTTGATCGAACCACTATAAAAATCCTTTGCCTTTATCTGCTTTCAGTATTTAAATTTGTATTTGAAACCCAGCACTCAAGTGCTGGTGTATATCTGAAAACTGATAACTGTGCAAACTAGGCTTAAAATATTCTAAGTGTTGAGCTATCAGCTGACCAGCCAGTCAGCCAGCCAGCTGAGCAACCAGCAGGACAGAGTGCAAGTTAGACTTATAAGTTCAATATTTCCGCTGCGTAACGTTATACACTCTGATAAACCGGGACCAACAATCCGTATGCCCACCTCAGCCAATTTATAGAGGTGTGCGACACGATAAAGCAGAATGGAGTCCCCCAAGACGCCATCAGGATGAGACTGTTCTCATTCTCACTCAGAGACGAGGCCAGGTCATGGTTTGCTGGGCTTGACAAAAGCCAAATCGGGACATGGGAGGAGCTGCGAGCAGCATTCCTCACCAACTACTTCCCGCCGAGCCTGCTGCTGAAAAGGAAGGCTGCCATCACCACATTCAAGCAGTTGTACGATGAATCCTTGCATGAAACTTGGAAGAGATATAAGGAGCTGCTGAGACTCTGCCCTGTGCATGGAATTGACCTCGAAATGCAGGTCTGTCACTTCTACGAAGGCCTGACACCGCACATGAAGCAGTTAGTGGATGCATCTTCTGGCAGGGTACTGATGAAGAAGAGCGGAGCAGAAAGTATGAGGCTTCTGGCAGACATGGCACTGAACAGCCACCAATGGCCGACTGAGAGACAGACGGTACCAGTCAAAGCTGTGGAAGCCAAGCCAGAGTTCGATGTGGTCGCGGAGGTGAAAAAGCTCCGGGAAGAAATTGAGAAGCTGGGGACCACAAAGGTTGCTACCAATCCTACTGAGCAGAGCATGGCAATTGTACCGGTGGAGGCTGATTACATCAATCGAGGAACAAGCAGTTCATCTGGAGCTGGAAGTTCGGAGGTAAACTACATAGGCGGTGGTTATCACAATAACTACCGCGGTAATCAGGGGTATCACTATAACCATGGGCGATCTCACCCTGGTTTCTCTTATGCTAACCCCACTACTGCAGAGCACCCTCCTCCTGGTTTTGATGTAGGTACCGGAGGCGAAATTGTGGAGAGAAAGAAGTCCGTGCTGGAAGACACATTGGAGAAATTCATAAAGAGCTCGGACAATCGATTTGGCAAGGTGGAGAACGAAGTAAAAGGAATGGCCAATCAAATGCAAGTAATGACAAAGCATCTAGAAATGATGGACGTCCAATTGAGTCAGATCTCCAACACCTTAGGGAATCAGCACAAGCCGGGGCAACTTCCGAGCATGACGGAAAAAAATCCAGCAAGGGAAAAGTCAGTTAATGCTATCTCGCTTCGATCTGGAAGGAGATATGAAGGCCCGAGCAACCCGGAAGGAGGAGAAAGTGAAGCAGAGAAAGAAAATTCCGTGGAAGACCCCTCTGTTTCGGCCGAGATGGAATCCGTCCCGGTCGAGGCAGAAGGAAGCAGGACGGCCGAGGCAGAAAGCAGAACGGCCGAAATAGAACAGCCCAGCCCGGCCGAGATGACCACCATCCTGGTCGAGGCAGAGGAAAGCAGACCGGCCGAGGTGGAGAGTGAACCGGCCGAGATTGAGCAGCCCAGCCCGGCCAAGACATGCCAAACACGGCCGGGGCAGAAGCAGAGCAGGACGGCCGAGATCGACGCATCTCGGTCGAAACAGAAGGCCAAGCAGGGCGAGAAAGAGAAGGAGAAAGAAGGAAGAAAAGCAGATCCGGTGCCTCCTATGCCCTTCCCACAGCGATTTGCAAAGAAAAGGGAGGATTCTAAATTCACTAACTTTGTTGAAAACTTAAAGAAAGTGAATATTAACATTCCTCTTATTGAAGCTCTCAGGGAAATACCCGGTTACATGAAATACCTCAGGAGACTGATGAGCGAGAAGAAGCAGTTCGTGGAGAAAAAAACTGTAAAGATCCATGAGGAATGCAGCCTACTCCTACAGAAGCAAATCCCGATCAAGAGATCAGACCCAGGATGCTTCTCGATACCTATCGAGATTGGAGGGAAAGAGTTCCAGAACGTGCTTTGTGACACCGGGGCGAGCATCAACCTGATGCCCTGGTCCATCTACAAGAAGCTGGAAATTGGAGAGATGAGGGCGACTACGATTACACTCCAGATGGCGGACCGATCTGTGTCCAAGCCCAAAGGTATCGTAGAAGATGTCCTTATACGTGTTGGCCACTTAATCTTCCCTGCAGATTTCGTCATCCACGACATGAAGGAAGATGCCAACACTCCGATGATCCTGGGAAGAGAGTTCCTCGACACAGCTGGTGTCCTGATCGACTGCAAGAAGGGGGAGATCACCTTGAGAGGCAATGAAGAATCCATCACCTTCTGCATTGACAAAAACAAGAGGAAAGGAGAGTGCAACCGGATCGCTATGGCTGAAGAAGAAGAAGACGATGAGACACCGGAGGAAGAAGAAGAAGCTATCCGGTGGGAACGAGGAAACGAGTCAGTGAAATCGGCAATTAAGCTGCCTCTTTCCGAGTGCACCACCGTCATAAGGAACCGGGAAGTCTTCATGATTGACTCAAGGGGTCGACGAGTCTGGACTCGACCGCCTTGGTGAGTTGGAAGCTGAGTCGAGCCACGACGGTAAATAAGGCACTGAATGGTTATCACAGCTGAGAAAGTCCCAGTATAGACTATCGGTGTAGGCTGCAGCATACGCGGTAATAAGCATCTTATCTTGGAATGCTTTGTATGCTGGTGCGGGGTTACGTATTGATAAGGACCTAAGTTACCATCGATTCCTTTATCTGATATTAAAGGAGTGTGGATCATGATGGCTTTATGAGATCCTAAACCTTAATGAAGGTACCAAAGTATATACAAATTGTGTATAACTTTGAGTTGCAGTGAAAGGCTCAGGTTGAGCTTGTATACCTGTATCTTGGGTGATGACAGTTTGTGTATGACTGTCTGGTACCAGAACTAGGTAACCACATCTAATATAGGATGGTGAAATTCCCTAAGCTTCTCAAAAGGTTCGTTATGCTGAAGTCCTGCAGGCTGATTAAGTACAAATATAATTGAAAATGGTTGAGTGGATTGACTGAGGAATATAAGATGTTAATTAATTAAATGGCTTGTTAGAGCCTAAATTATTTAACGAATGTTTGTAATCTTAAATGTGGGGATATACCGTGCCTATGCAACCCGTTCCTCACCACGTGGTAGCAAATAGGTAGGTCAGTATTGATTATCTGGTGGAATGAATTAATACTAATTAATTAATTATATTCTGGGTTGAATATGTGAATTAATTAATTGATAGGCCTTATTTACTACTTGCATTCTGGTCTCTGGTCTGGCCCATGAAAACTCAGGCCCAATTGGAGTCCAGAATTTCCTATAAATAGGGTTTAGTTTCTTAGATCTCATCACACCACAAGATTATAAGTTGCAACATAGCAAACCAAGTTTTGGGAGCTGTGTGTGATCGGCTAGATCTGAGATAACAAGGAGGAAATTTTGCTTCTCAATCGGCAAGAAATCTGAAGGGAATCTTCACCAGATATTCAGATTGGAGTTGGGATACAGATCAGAAGGTCAGATCCGGAGGATCGTTTTCTTTCTAATCTCTCTCTTCAGTTTTCAAAATTAACAAGATTAATTTCATAGATTTAATTCCTTGATCTGATAGAAAGAAATCTTGGTGCCCAAGAAAGAGGATCAAGGATCAAGTCTCTGTGCACTACTTTCTTCAGGATCTACAATCCAGGTATTCCGCATAAACCCTCTTATGCAAAATCAATAGGAGCATGCTAGGATTAGTCACAGGCATAACAATTTATTTTGATATTCCAATTAATGATCTGGGCTTATGGATTAAATGATTCAGTTTACAAATCCCTTCAGAATAGACCAAGAGGGAAACAGAGCGGTTGAAAAAGATTTTCGAGAAGTGCGCGTCGAAGGCCCTTGCCAAAGCTCTGCTGACCAGAACAGAGATACCAGACATTCTGGACTATGATGATGAAGGTTATTCCTCAGAAGATGAAGAAGATGTCCTAATGGTTTTCATGGCCAAGATCAATGATGAAGAAGATGGTGATGAAGAGCAGGTAGCAGAATCAACCCTAGCGGTCACGAGCAATCAGATAGTAAATCCTACTATGTCTGCTATCTCTACTTCAGCAAACTTGCATGATATTGCTGAATCATGTTTTTTTGACTCATGAGACATAACTATGGATCCTCTTTTAGAAGAATTTTCAAAATTTCATTCTTTAAAAGATGCATTTGCAAATGAAAATTCCACACTGAAATCTCAACTTTCTATTTTGACCAATGACATTGAAAAATCTAGGTCAGCAGACGAGGAATTTTAAAACATAAAGCTGACGCTTAGTGAAAATTTTTAAAATTGAAAAGACGAGAAATGAAGTTTTAAAGAGCAAAAACTCCGTGCAAAAACCTTGTCAATGTAGATTTTCTATAAGCACGAGAGATCAAGATGAGATCTTACATGCTCAATGGAGTATAAATGATCTTGCTAGAATTGGTTTTGAAAAAGTGAATTAAGCAATGCTGATCCCCAGAAAACGAAGAAGATAATCTTTGTTCCAGCAACTGGGAAGGTTCAGCAGAATGCTAGGAAAGACAAAGGGGGTAATACTACATCAGCAAACATTGCTCAACAGAGATGTTGGCAGGTGAGAAATCCCCTGCTGAATGATCAACAAAGGTTGAAAAGAATACTTGATGAGAGGAAGCCAGCAAAGTCAATGTATGTAACCCAACAGACTGTTCCATCTGCTAGGAAGGTTTGTTCACAACCAAGGCTAAGCAATCTGCTGAGATTGCAAGGAAGCTAGCAAACACTCCAAGTAAGAGGAACACTTATGATAACTCCCTAAAGGAGTTATTATTTTAGTGTTTTATAGGTGTCTTTTATGTTGTTTCGAGTGTTTCTAAACCGTTTTAAGTTGTTATTGTGTTGTATTTACTTTGTTTGCATTATATGTCTTGTATAGTTGTGTTTTGTTGTTTTTAGTTGTTTTGCAAGGAAAATGAGTGAGATTGACTAGGTTCCAAGCCAAATGAGTGAAAGAGTATCTATTGACTGTTATGCTAGAGCATGGGAGTAACATTACTGGGAGCTGAGAGACTGCACCAAGGGGGGACCACTTTGCTGTCACAAAAGCAAAAGTACTTTTCAGAGCTGTTTCTAGCTTGACAAGTGTCACTCGAATTTTGGAGACTGCACACAAGGGCAAAATAGGCAGCACACCTTTTTTTTTTGGATAAAGTAGGGCACAACAAAAGGGATTTTTCACCATTACATAATCACTCTTAGTGAACAAGCCACAATTTTAGAGAGAGGAAACTTGGGGGCTGTGCAGAGATGGAGGAAGGAGAAGAGCAGCAGCAGCTGGGCACAGTGTTGCTGGTTTTCTTATTTCTTGGTTTATGTTTTGAGTCCATAAAATGAAGGATAGTAGGAACATGTTTTATTTTATTTTTAGTTTAAATATGAGCTAAGTTGTTTTGCACTTGGGTTGTGGATTCTTGATTTGATCTTGAATATATGTTAATGGTTGTTTTTGCTTGAATCTGAGTTTGTTTATGATTTTGGAATGATTGTTCTCTTGAGCATGAAAGTGGATAGAGAAATATCACCTATTGAGACCGAAAGAAGATGTAGGTTGAGGAAGTCATAAACAATTGTATTTCTTACATAGGCATATGAGGAGATACAACTTAATAAATAACCCAGATCTGAATTTTGTTCATCTGATTGTCATGGGAAGCATAGGAATATGATGCATGATAGGAAGGTGTAGATCTAGTAGAGTGGAAACTTGCTAGGCACTTTGTGTGTGGTTTTAAGATCAGAGTTCATGCGAGACCTATGCTCTAGCATATAGGACAGTGAAAGATTAGAAATCTATAACTCAAGTGTGTTTCTCTTCCTTTATTTGCACGTGTTAGTGGTTATTTGTGATTAGTTTATGATCAGAAGGGTTGTTAATCTTGTTCATTTCAGTTTGCTTTCCACTTTAGTTTATTGCACATTTAAATTTGAGTACCAAACCTATTTTGCAAGCAATATTGTGTGCACGGCTTGATTAAACACTCTCTAGGGTTCGATATCTGGTCTCCTAGACTATATTACTTATCGATTGCGTATACTTGCACATAGTTCTGTAGTTACCCTGCTGCAGAACCAAGGCTAAGCAATCTGCTGAGATTGCAAGGAAGCCAGCAAACACTCCAAGTAAGAGGAACACTTACTTGAGGCTAGAGTCTAAATCAACTCGTTTTCAAAAGACTGTGAAGGCTCAGCACACCACTACACATTCCCATGCTAATTCATTGCATTACTTCAAGAGGAAGGGAAAGGTAGTGAAGCGTGATGACAAAAAGACTGTCAAGATCACGAAAGTCTGGATCCCTAAGAGACTAATCCTGCATGACCCGCTGTTGATTAGGTACCTAAAAATTAATTCCCTATTTTGTAGGATCAGGGTCCAACAAGAATAACCTCGAAGAAATTAAAAAAATGGATCCTGGACAGTGGATGCTCAGGACACATGACTGGAGACGGAGACATATTCATAGATCTTCAGAGAGTTAGAGGACCCTCAGTCTCCTTCGGTGATAATTCAAAAGTGAGTGTGATTGGAAGAGGGTGCATTGAGTAGAATGGAATGCTTATTATCAGCGTGGCCCTCGTCGACAGTTTGAAGCACAACTTACTGAGCATCAGTCAATTGAGTGAAAAATGGTACATTCTTTCTTTTGTTGACACGGGTTGCGAGATTGGTGACAATACCACCGCAGAAGTAAAGCTTCGAGGAATCAGAAAAAGAGGACTCTATGTGGTCGATTGGCAAACTGGACAGCAAGATACATGCTTCATTGCAATCAGCAAGGAAAAAATCAACTAGTTGTGGCACAAAAGGCTAACGCATTTGATTTTCAAGACTATCAACTATATAGCCAGGAACAACATTATCGAAGGATTGCCCAAGGAGATCTTCAAAAGGCAAGGAGTGAGCAAAGCTTGCCAGCGAGGGAAGCAAACAAAGACATCCTTCAGATCAAATCTAGAAAAGGCTACCTTAGAGAGAATCTTTGAGCTGTTGCACATGGATTTATTCGGCCCAGTGACTTATAGGTAACAAAAATTACTCATTAGTTGTTGTTGATGATTATTCCAGGTATACGCGGGTGAGGATGCTCAAGTGGAAGGATGAGGTCAAAATAATCCTCTCGGAGCTTATACTTCGAGTACAAAATGACAAAGAGGTCACGGTGAAAAGGACAAGATCAGACAATGACACAAAATTCTATAACAATGCTCTAATGGATTTATGTGCCGATGTCCACTGCAAGAATGCCCCATCATAATAGTCTAGTAGAGCGAAGGAACAAAACCCTAAAAGATGCCGTGAGAATGATGCTTGCTTACACAAATCTCGGTCAGAGATATTGGGGAGAAGCTGTAGTGACTGCCTGCTACACGCAGAACCGAAGTGATTTAAGTGTCAGGTTCAACAAGACTCCCTACGAAATCCATCATGGTCGTAAGCCTTCCTTAGCTCACTTTCGTGCTTTCGGTTCACCATATTATATCCATAACAATGGGAAGTCAAAGTTAAGTACTTTCTCTCCCAAAGCTGATGAAGGGGTGTTCCTAGGATATGGGCATCCTTCTCACAAGGGTTATAGAGTACTTAACAAGACCTCTAATCTTATTTTCCTGAGCAGTATCACTCAAACCTTATCACTCGTATACTCGCATCTTGGGTAGTAGCGGTTCATGTAGTACAGCCTGATACTGGAGCTCGGTAACCATATCCGAGTAATAGGATGGGGACATTCCCTGAGGAGCTCAATAACATTCATCGTGCTAAAGTCCTGCAGGCTGATTAAGTTCAAGCACGAGTGATAAGGTTTGAGTGGTACTGCTCAGGAAAATAAGATATTAAGTAATTGTAGATAGAGCTTGTCAAAAGCTCCGATTAATTAATGAATGTCCGGTAACCTTAAATATGGAGATTTTCAAGTAAATGCAGCCCGTTCTCATAACGTGGTAATAAAGGGGTAGGTCGGTATTAATTCTGTGATGAAAAAAAATTAATATTAATTAATTAATTGTGTCCTGGGATGTGGACATGGAAATTAATTAACTCATAGGCCCACTTTATTATTTGCATTAGGTCCCAGGTCTGGCCCAATTAAATATGCTGGATTGAGCCCAGTAGCCCATTAGGGTTTGCAACCCTAGGTCTATAAATAGACAACTCTCTCTCTGAAACCCTAGCCACCTCAGAACATTCAAATTAGTTCGAAACCCTAGGGAGAGAGAGAAGGGGCGGCGGCTCTGTGTGTGTTTTGGAGATGAAGTTTCGACTCTGGCCTACACAATCACAGTCCTCTGGAATCCTCACCAGTCGCAGGATTGAGCAGCATTGGGATACAGATCTGAAGGCCTAATCTGGAAAACATGTTCATCTTTCTTTTCTCTTCTATTTTAATTCAAGCTTGAAATTAGTTCTTTTGCTAATTTCTCATTCCGCAGATTTGATTAAATCGCGTGGTTGAATCAAGGGATTGGAATTCAAACGTGAAAGATCGGATCTGAGAGTACGAAATTAAAGTAAACTCGTGAAATCCACTGCATTTAATTCATAGGAGCATGCTAGGTTTATCGTATACTAATTGCTCTCAACATCCATGAAACGATCTGGTTCAGTTGGATTTGGCGATTCGGTTCGCCGGTAAATCCCTACAGGGGGAGCCTAGTCGAAGATTTGTAAAATAAATCCATAGTGTAATAGATAGGATTTATTTTTTAATTTATATCATGAGGCCACAAGGACACTTTTATATGCTTTATTATTTGTTCTCGCATGATATATGTGATTTATTTAATTGCGCATCATCCAAGCATGTTTTAGATAATAGGAGCACGTTTAATGCTTTTATTTACAGCTTTAAAGCCTGCTTATGTGATTTATTTTATGTAACTAAATTATAACTATAAGTTCGGGGTTCATGTTTTGCATGATAGAATTTTAGTAATGTTATAATTTAAGGCTACATAAAATAATCTATGCAATTGAACCTTATGAAGTTAAAATAACTATGCTGTTAAATTTATAATAATTAGACCTCCACGAAGCGATCCCTTATTGGAAGTAGGTAATTTATTAGGTAAACGTCTACATGTGTAGCTTACTTAATTTATTATTCATAAATTCTAATAGATGGGATTTCTTAAAGACAATCATTTAGTTCATGTGAGAAGTGGGAGCTCATGCGTAAACGTCTACATGTGTAGCTTGCATATGGAACTTTCATAAGGTCCCTAGGGATTGAATTAAATGAGAAAACCTTATTATTAGAGATCAGGGTGTGTCCTAGTAGATCTTTATATGGGAGGGTTGGCTTTGGTGGTATGTTGGCTTAAATATGGTCCAGAGTATAACTCATTTGTGATATCCAAGCTCAGTAGGATAATATAGTTTAGTTAGTCTCTGATTATTAATTCCATTTGTCTAAGGAATTGTGACATGGATTGGGATTAAAGGACTTGAATTAAAAGATGCAGTTTGGTCAAGTGTTTTGTTGTAAACGTCCACATGTGTGGCTTGCAATAGTAACACTTGGGCAAATTGGAGGAAACATTAATATTGTTTTGTCTTAAGGTTTCAATATTTATTTGTTTCAATTGTTTGCGATTATGGTTAAATTTTTGCTCTAATTTATTGTTTTCAGACATGTCTACTACTCATATTGTTAACCTATTAACACTGATCCCTTTAACTGGTTCGAATTTTTCTGAGTGGAAATATTGCTTCATAAATGTTCTCTCATTTGCGAATCATGCCTATGTACTTTATATGGATCCACTAGCTCCTCGGTTTTGTAAAAAATCTGGTTATGAGCGACATTTCTATGACAGATGGAAAGCTTCTGATGATTTTGCTTACTTCTTCATCATGAACAGATTGTCTAAAGAATTAAGGCTCAAATACAGGAAATTCCAAATGGTTGTGGAGATCTGGAGGGATCTTGTGAAAGTATATGGGAAGGTCAGACGAACTATCAGTTATGATCTTGTGAAGGACCTTGTTTCCAAGAAGACGATTGAGGGCAATTCGGTAATTTTGCATTTCATCAATATGATGAAGATCATGAGAAAGTATAGAAAGAGAGGTGGACAACTTAATGATCGGGCGGAGATTAACATTGTCCTGAACTCTCTCTCTGATACTTTTGATGATTTCATCAAGTCTCTTGCTGGCAGGCGCGAGTTTCCTCTTGTTGAGTTACTTAGGGCACTAATGCAAGAAGAGTCTGACATCATGACATTTGAGTTTGCTCCAACTTTGTCAGTTGTTGACAAGGCAGTTTTTGAGGCTAAAGAAATGCTTAAAATGTTAGACGAAGATGATAAGGCAGAAGTCATCAACAGGCCATGCAAACGCAAGCGAAGTGAAAAAGTAAATTGTCTAGTGCCTAGCACGGGAAGACAAGGTACATCATGTGCATTTATAACGGAAACATGTTTGGCATTGGTTTCTACCTATTCTTCGGTAGTGGATACTGGAGCTACTGATCATGTTTGTTATATTTTACAGGGGTTCATGCCGACGAGGCAGCTGATGCATGACAGGATTACCATCTTATTGGGCGGTGGAGAGCGAGTCTCAACAGTAACCATTGAAGATTTTACTTTATGCTTTGAAAACAATGTTTTGATTTTGAGAGATGTTTTATATGTGTCGGTGTTATGGCAGAACTTAATTTCAGTTTCCAAGTTATTTAATGATGGATTTTCAGTTATTTTTTATAGTGGTGTTTCTATCATTGGGAATAATGGTGTTATCTGTCATGGAAAACTGATTGACTCTCTTTATATCATTAATTGTATGCATAAATCTTCTGTGAATGTTGCGAACTCATCCAATAATAATAATAATAATAATCATTTAAAGAGAAAGTTTTCTTCCGATGAGGATCAAACATATCTCTGGAACTTAAGAATAGGTCACATCAATCTAAAGAGGATCAAAAGACTAGCAAGTGATGGGCTCTTGGAATCTTTTCAAGTGGTGCCGCATCAAGTCTGTGAATCATGTATAGAAAGAAAGATGACGACCAGGCCTTTTAAGGCAAGTCAGTCTCGAGCATCCACTCTTACTTATGTGGACCGATGTCCACGCAAGCTTGTGGAGGTTATGAGTACTTCGTCACATTCATTGATGATTACTCAAGGTTTCGATATGTTTATTTGCTTCGCTACAAGTCTGAATGTCTTGAAAAATTCAAAGAGTTCAGGACTAAAGTAGAAAAGAAGCTAGGCAAGACTATCAAGACACTACGATCGGATCGTGGTGGGGAATACCTCAGTAACGAGTTCTTGCAGTACTTGTCAGATAATGGGATTGTGTCCCAGTGGACTGTACCAGGAATCCCTCAACAAAATGGTGTAGCGGAAAGAAGAAATAAGACTCTTTTGGATATAGTTAGGTCCATGATGAGTTATGCAAGCTTGCCGATTTCATTTTGGGGATATACCTTGGAGACAATGACCTATTTGCTTAACTTGGTAACTTCTAAATCAGTGCCTAAAACGCCTCTGGAACTCTGGTATGGGCGAAAGCCAAGTTTAGCCAGAATGAGGGTTTGGGGTTGTCTAGCATATGTGCTGACAAAGGAACCTGA
>JAPKLW010001608.1:0-96137 GCA_026898455.1 Plectranthus barbatus | reverse complement strand
TTTCTAAATGGGTACCTTGAAGAAGGTCGAGACTTCTATATGCAACAGCCAGAAGGATATGTGTGGAAGGGCAAAAAGCATTTGGTCTGGAAGCTTAAGAATTCGCTGTATGGACTCTAGCAAGCTTCACGGTCATGGAATCTACATTTTGATGAAGTGATTAAATTGTATGAATTTTCAAAATGTTCAAATGACAATTGCGTGTACCGTCTATGTATCAGCGGAAGTGTGGTGTTCCTTGCACTTTATGTAGATGATATTCTCCTAATTGGCGACAATGTGGAGGTATTGTCGGGCATAAAGGGGTGGTTATCCATGCAGTTTCATATGAAGGACCTAGGGGAGGCAGGATACATCCTAGGGGTAAAAGTATCGCGGGAGAGCAAGAAAAGGATGTTGGCCTTGTCCCAAGCTTCATATGTGGATACTGTGATTCCCCGTTTCAGCATGCAAACGACCAAGAAAGATTTTTTACCCTTCAGACATGGCGTACATCTTTCCAAGGATCAGTGTCCGATGACACAAAAAGAGAAAGATGAGATGAGCAACGTGTCATAGGCATCAGCCATGGGGAGTCTCATGTATGCAATGCTATGTACGAGGCCAGATATCTGCGTTGCCGTAGTCATGGTAGCAAGATATCAGTCTAACCCTGGACAAGCGCATTATACCACGGTAAAACACATACTCAAATACTTGAAAAGGACTAGAGACTATTGTCTAGTCTATCAGTGTGAGGAGTTATGCCCTGTGGGTTATGTGGGTTCGGGTTTCCAGGTAGATCGAGATGAAAAGAAGTCCACCTCTTGCTATGTGTTTACATTGGGAGGTGGGGCCATATCATGGAGGAGTGCAAAGCAGAAGTGCATTGCAGACTCCACCATGGAAGCAGAATATGTGGCAGCTTCGGAAGCTTCAAAAGAAGTAGTATGGTTTCGGAACTTCCTTTTAGATTTGGACGTGATTCCTAAGTTACCCAAGACTATCACGGTGTATTGTAATAATTCGGGAGCTGTGGCTAATTTAATGGAACCACGAACTCATAGAACAACAAAACACATTAAGAGGAAGTACAATATTATACGAGAAATCGTAGCAAGGGGTGATGTGCTGGTAGAGGAGATTGATACAAAGAATAATCTAGTGTATCCATTCACAAAAGATCTGCCTCAGAAGGTCTACGAGATGCATGTACGTAACCTTGGGTTGAGGGCACAACCAGCCATGTAGAATGATTGATGTAATATCTAGATTAGTTTAGATGCGTTATACTCTGGAAGCACTTGTATAATGCTTTGAGTATAAGTGGAAGATTGATGGATTTATATACTGAAAGCATTATGATTAGTTTATTATGTACAAGGTTGATTGGTTAATATACTGGGAATCATGAATGTTGTATGATCATCTCCTGTCTGAATTAACAAACATGTGTCGCGAACACTCTTATCCTCTTATCTCGTCGATAGGGAGATCATACGGTGTGTAGTCGATCACGGAAGATCGCATGGATCGTCTGACCTAGCGAGATATAAATGGTTGTCACAGCTGAGATAGTCCCAGGATAGACTGTCGGTGTAGGCTGTAGCATACGCAATAATAAACATCTTATCTTGGATTGCTTAGTATGCTGGTGCGGGGGTAAGCATTGATACGGACCTAAGTTAAGATCGATTCCTTTATCTGACATCAAAGGAATATGGATCTTGATGGCTTGATGAGATCTTAAACCTAAATGAAGGTACATAAGTATACACAAATTGCGTGTCACTTTGAGATGCAGCGAAAGACTCTAGTTGAGCTTGTATATCTGCATCTTGGGTGGTAGCAATTTGTGCATGACTGTCTGGTACTAGAACTAGGTAACCACATCTAGTATAGGATGGTGACATTCCCTGAGCAACTCAAAATGTTGGTTATGCTAAAGTCCTGCAGGCTGATTAAGTTCAAGCATAAGTGAAAAGGTTTGAGTAGATTGACTCAGAAATATAAGATGTTAATTAATAATGGTTTGTCAGAGCCTAAATTAATTAATGAATGTCTATAACCTTAAATGTGGGGATTACCGAGCCTATGCAACCCATTCCTCACCAAGTGGTAGCAAATAGGTAGGACAACTCTGGTGCCATGAATCAATATTAAATTAATTAATTATATTCTGGGTTGAATATGAGAATTAATTAATTTGATAGGCCTTATTTGCTATTTGCATTCTGGTCTCTAGTCTGGCCCATGAAAGCTCAAGCCCATATAGAGAGCAGAATTTTCTATAAATAGGCATCAGGTTCTCAGATCACAACACACCACAAGATAATAAGTTGCAAACAGCAGACCAACAACTGGGAGTTGTGATCGACTGGATTTGAGAAACAAAGAGGAAATTCTGCTTCTCGATCGGCAAGGAATTCGAAGGGAATCTTCACCAGGTTTTTGGATCGGAGCTGGGATACAGATCGGAGCCGGAGGATCGTTTTCTACTTCTCTCTCCTCTAGATTTTTGAAATTAATTATTTAATTTCATAGATTTAATTCCTTCATCTGATAGGAATAAATCTTGTTGCGCAGGAAAGAGGATCAAAGATCAAATAACTACGCATCTTGTTTTTCAATTTCTACAATCCAGGTATCCCGCATAAACCTTTTTTGCATATTCAATAGGAGCATGCTAGGATTAAATCATAGGCATAGTAATTATTTTGATATCCAATTAAACGATCTGCGCTTACACGGATTTGAGTGATTCAATTCACGGTACCCAAATCCCTTCACCAACAACTATAAATACTCTATTCCAGCGACAAGGAGGTTGAGTGGTGCGCCCACACTCTGAGGAGCTGTGAAGCTAAGAACCAAGCAAGGACCAAGCGAGTGCACTTGTGAACTAAAGGACGGGGCATTCTTAGCAATCAATAGTTCGTAGGAGCAGCTGTAAAGTTCTAAGCTTAGTTGATAACCATACTTAGGTCTGAAGAGTGGACGCAGGACATTTTGGTCCGAACCACTATATATCGTTTGTCGTTTATTGCTTTCTTATACTGTCACTTTACTTTCGTTTAAAACTCAACACTCAAAGTGTTGTAGTATACCTCAAATATTGACCTAAAGCATACTCGACAGGAATACATGAACTAAGGATTTGACAAACCAAGTTGACACGCTACCATCAACTTGGATAAGTGTAAGTATACCGAATTAAATAAATCAATTTCCGCAGTGCACATTAAGTATACTCTGATAAACTGAGACCAATAGTAACTTTCATCCGCTAAAGGCCCGATTGACTTTGGCCCATAATAACTAATATAATATCACCGCTAAATTTGTTTACTCAATATCCATCAGAGTTAATAGTTTGTGATATAATATTTTATGTTGTAAACTTTAAGTGTACAAAGTGGCATGAAATATCTTATTGAAAGCGAGAATACTCTCCTAATTTTATAAGTATGAATTGAAACTCAAGATATGGATGTGGAAGTTTTTGAAGTAGAAGTAAATTTGGTTTGCTATGAGAAAACAAGAGACATGTGAGGGAGTGATTGGGAGTAAATTTTGGTGCAATAAGTGAAGAGGGTTTACTTCTTGCAGCCCTAAAGCAGAACAAAAAGCAGGTAGGGCAGGTAAATCTTATTAATAAATTGGGTTGTAGTAAATAGTAATAATAATTTCCATCATTATCAACAACCTATTTAATTCTTGCAGGTCATATTATAAATTATTGCACTCTACATATACACACACTCCATAGTTGATATTTTGAAGGATTTCACACTCTAAAAGTGGTATTATGAGATGAATTATAACCTATCTTTATTTCATTTTTCTTTATTTGTGCAAGTGCAATATTTTGAATTAGATTCTCTACTCTTATTTTCTTATTCCACTCCCTACTCTTTTATTAGATTTATAGATTTTTATTTAACTTGCTTTTTAAGAAAATTTAATTATTATAGCGCAAATTAATTTTGTAAATTCAATGTAATAAAATAATTTCGAGTATTTAACTTTTATTCTTAGTTTAATTATTAAAATTGATAATTTTTTAATCATGATTTTTAATTTTGAAGTATATTATATTATATTTTTACTTTTTAATGAGTACTAAAATTAGCAAACATAATAACGAATTATTAAATAGAATAACATTAGTAAGTAGATGATTAATCTGCAAACTTTCTGCCAAATTGTACAAAATCAAGAATTTCAAGCCAAAGATCTTTATTTTTTTCCCAGATCATTAATTATTTAGGGAGTGAGCTAGACTTTTTGATGAGTTGAATATTTATTTCTTCTTCTACAAATGGACCTAATTTTGTGGATGCTGACAATATAGTAAGTGTGACAGTTGGCCGCCCAAAACCAAGAAATAATTTTATATATGTAGATGATCATATAGGTAGACCATTTTCTTATACCTTTCAATTCTTGAAAGAAAAAAAAATAGAGACGTGTGAATTATTTTATCTATCTAGATTATTTCTGATTTAATAAACTCTAATGGAAATAATTAACCGAATAGTGAAAGGATGAAACTTTAGAAATACTACAAAATGGGAACTTTTTTTTCTTCTAAGGAAAGTCATTTGCGATTCTTTTTCGTAGACGATTATATAATTCTATTTTTGAAATAAAATATCAAGAGAATAAAATTCACCATCACTTCATAACCTCAAAAATATAATTTAAGACTTTAAATTAAAAAATATAAAATCTTGGATTGATACTCATAAAATTTAAGTTTATCTTGAAATGTAATAAATAAGTGGGTGTGATTGGTAAATCCCTAGAAATATTATAGATTAAGTTTGACCATTATAAAATATAATATTTGTCAGTGACATTATTAAGCAAAGTGGCACGGGGGAGTGCGCTGTTCATCCACGCAAATGCTAAGCAGTCAAGAAATAACATACGAGTGCATGTGTATAATTAATTATAAAACAAATCCCAATTAATAAATATATATATATATATAGGTTAAGAGAAGAGACATAATAGTAAAGTAGAAGAGTAGAATAAGCAATATTTAACGGCGCCAAATCCGCAATTAAAGACAATTAAAAACGCCGGATCCACTTCGCCTTTTCATTTAATACTTATTATGACATTATTATTATTACTATTAAACTTATGCAATAACAAAATCAGGCTGTCACCCACTTCCACAGTTCACACCACCACTCTCTCTCTCTCTTTCTCTCTCACTAGAAATCATATTCTTATCCACCCATTAATATTAAGAATAGAATAGAATAGAATAGAATATATGGGATGGACAGCACCAGACATCCGAAGCCTCCCACTGACAACATTCTTCAATAACCTAAAACTACAATTACATTACATGACATACACACATGTTTGTCTTATCAAACATCTTAATCTAATCAAACACACTACACATTTTTTTATATTCGGGCTCACAACTTTATATATTATGGCATTAGAAGATATATAGCAATAAATGGAGGTCCCCAACCCAAAACATTGTTCTCACAACAAAAACATACCACCATCACACACACCTTTGGTGGCCCTCCTATGGAGAGAGAAACTGATTTTAATAACATGCCACAGTCACAGGTAAACAACAAGACTTTTTTTTTACTTTAATATAAATATTATATAATAATAGTGTTTTGATGTTGATATCTAATGTGATTTCAGGAATGTTCCTAACCTCAAAACCATGCACATGGAGAATTCAATCAACAACTAAGTTATATACACAGTAGAGTTGAGAGACAGCAGTTTGGAGTTCAAAACAAGCAAATTAACAAACCTCATAATCCATGATTTTTCCCAAAAATAAATTCAAACCTAAATGCGTTTGGAAAATGTAAGTGCAGATTAATCTAAATTACAGAAGGATATGATTCACCTCAGCAAAGAATGTGCATCTTTCTCCCCTCCCCTCACCGCCCGTCTATTGATGTGAATGAATCTGCAAATCCAGAAGGCCGGGTGGGTATGCTAGTCTGAGTGTTGTCGTTGCTTCCGAGGTAGGAGGACGAGGAAGCATCCATATCCATCAAGCTGATTCCTTCCAGGGCCTGCCATTTCTTGAGTGCTTGTGGTAAGGTCATCTCATAGTCGATTCCATACACATCCTCTGGATCAGCAGGCTCCGATGGTTTCCACAGCTCGGCAAGGGAGGAGAGGACGTTGACCACATGGCCCATGTCGGGCCTCTGATGGGGTTCCCGGGCGGAGCAGTGGCCTGCGAGCTCAGACACTGTGTTGATGCTAGCAAGAGTTTCTTCGTTGAGGTCAAGGGTTGGATCAATGACTTTGTGGAATGAGTCTTTGCTGATGTGCATGCGCCTGAACCACGGAACCAGATGCTGCCTGTCATCGGGAAAGCTCTCGTCTAATGCTTTTCTTCCGGTGATGATCTCCATTAGAATCACCCCAAAACTGAACACATCAATCTTAGTACTCACTCGGCCAGTCACTGCCCATTCCAATTCACAAACATTTCTTAGTTTTGGCCATCAACAGCGTTGCAACATAAGCAGATACATGATAAAACAGCTATTCAACTAATCTTCATGCTAGTACACAAATCTATAACTTGTTGCTAATAAAAGAGTCATTGATCAAGAAATCTTGTAGAATAAACAATACTCAAAAAACATAAAAGAATACTAAAACCAAGAAAAAAATGAAGTTACCTGCATACTCTGGTGCAAGATAGCCGAAGGTTCCAGCCAGTTTAGTAGCAATGGAAGCTTTACCATCAGGAGCAAGCCTAACAAGTCCAAAATCTGCAACTTTAGCCCTCATATCATCTCCAAGAAGAATATTCGATGGTTTAAGATCCCTATGAATGAAGCTTTGCTGAGCCAAACCATGGAGATATTCAACACCTCGCGCAACATCCAGTGCGATGGTTAGCCTCTTCATCCATTCAAGGGGTTGCAGACCTTCTTCTTTCCAGTTGAACAGAAACCTGCTGAGTGTCCCCTGAGGCATGTACTCATAGACAAGAAGCCTCTCGTTTCCATCCAAGCAATAACCCAAGAGAGCAACCAAATGCCTGTGTCTGACTTTTGTAAGAACAGCAATCTCCGACCGAAACTCATCTAACCCCTTCTCACTCATAACACCAGATTCCATCCTCTTAACAGCAATTTTAGTCCCATCATGCAACTCACCCTTGTAAACAGTTCCAAATCCACCTCTCCCCAGGATGTTCCGTTCACTGAAATTGTTTGTCACGTTTCTCAGCACTTGGATGGAGATAACCATGTTACCAGCCTCGACGATATGGAGGTCCCTCGGCCCACTGCTTCCATGGCTGTGAGTCTCACTTGTTCCACCAGTTACACTGGAACCAGCAATGGTGATCTTGACAGCATCCTCGGAGCCCGAATTGCGAGGGTGGATAACCATGGTGTGAGGAGACTGAACTCTGCTACTGCGCTTGCGTTTGGTTCTATAAAGGCAGAAACCCAAAGTTCCGGCAATGGCAAGAGCACACACTCCGCCAACAACTGATCCTACAACCACACCAGTAGAAGATTTCTTGTCATCGCCGTTTCCTGACACTTTAGCACCGGGAGACTCACCGCCTGGGATACCTTTCCCGCCGGCGCTTGACGGCGGCGGGGCATCCTTCCCAATATTCAAATTCCCAACAGTCTTCACATCCACGCCGTTCTTGAATTGAGGAACCTTCCCATAAATTTGATTATTCGAAACATCCACCTCCACGAGGTTGGGCAGAGTGGTGAGCTCGGTAGGAATGGTTCCCGTGAAGGCATTATTCGACAAGATCAATCTCTGCAGCGAGAGGAACTTGGAGAAGCTAGGGGAAATCGTCCCAGAGAGACCCATTCCACGAAAATTGACCACGGTGATATTTCCATTGACGCAGGAGATCCACCTCCACGAAGAACAGGGATCGTTCCCTTTCCAGTTGTCAGCAAACGTAGCCGGATAGCCCACATCCTTCGCCACATCAAGCAAACTATTAACACGCCAATCACAATCAATCCCAGGATCGGGTAAACAGAAGCTGTTAGTATTGGGCGAATTATCAACCGCTACAGAGCCACTAAATTTAGGCGTTTTCCCTTGCAACTTATTGTTCGTCAAATTCACCACCGTAAGGGATTGCAATCCTACAAGAGAGTCAGGCACCGGGCCGGTCAAACTGTTTTGCCGTATGCTAAAATCCTGCAACTGAAATAACGGCGCGAGGTCCGGCAAAGGCCCGGAGAAGTCATTGCCGTGCAACCAAACCTGAGTCAGCTGGGTCATGTTTTGCAGAATTGAGAGAGAGCCATTCAATCTCGAACTACCTTGCTGGCCATTGAGCCACAGAGACTGTATCGAAGAGCCCGCAAAAGACGGAGGCAGTGGACCCTCAAGGTTATTGAACGCTAAGTGCAAATTATTCAAGCTCGCAAACGTATCCGGGCCGAAAATATCGGGCAGCGGCCCGGATATATTCGCGGCGGTGGCGGAGAACATTTGTAACGTAGAGGCATTCTTCAATCCAACAGGGATTTGCCACGCACTAAAAGGGTTGTAATCCAAGTAAACGTCTATTAACGAAGTCATACCGTCGAAGAAATCTGGAGGAATATAGGTGAAGTTGTTGTTGCTGAGTAGGAGAGACTGGAGCGAGTTCAACCCGGCGAGACTCGGGAGAGGCCCGATGAGTTGGTTATTCATGACTTCGAAAACTTGCAGCGAAGTGAGGTTGGCCAAGCTAGCGGGCAGCGATCCCTGCAGGTTCTGGTGCCCGATTTGGATACGGGTCACCCGCTTGTCCCTGCATTGAACGGACTTCCAGTTGCAGGGGTCCGCGTCAGTCCAGCCGAGTTGACTCGGCGCGTTGATGCTTTTCTTTAACTCCTGCATCACCGCCGCGTCGCCGGATTGAGCGCTAGCAGCGGCGGCGAGCAACGAACAGACGGCGAAAATAAGCAAATTCGACTCCATTCCACGACACGTCTTCCAATTCAATTTCTTGTTGCTTGTTTTTTCCTCGTCGGAAGTTATTTGTTTTCGTCTTTCACAGTAGGTGTTGTGTGTCTATAGCCTAATCTGTAAGGAAATGGAAAGGAAGAGGATAAAATGTGTAGGGTTTTCGGAGTTGGGGAATGATGAAAAGGGGATTCAAGAAAGTAGTCTGCGTAGTTTGTGTTTTGAGGCGACGGAGAGAGAGAGGAGAGAGGGAGGGGAGGAGGGGGAATTTCGAAAGAATAGTGATTTTCCTTTTCCCCCATAAAAGAGGGTGGGTGAATCGTAGAGAGAACGAGAGAGTGTGTGTGTGTGTGAAATATGAAGAGAGAGAGGAGAGGAGTACAGCTGGCACATGCGTGTGGGGACCACCTTAGGATTTTTATTTATATAAACTTCTCTTCATCCAAAATTAGTGGAAAATTGTGTGACTGTTGGCGACGTCTTACAGCATTTATAATTACTAAAAAAATAAAATTATACATAATCTTTTAATAATTGTAAGAAAAATTATTTAGTTTTGGTATATCATTTTTTTTAAATTTTTTACATTATTATCTAATAGTACAAAACAGATCACACAATAAGTGAAAAGTGACATAAAAGAATCATGCAGGTATTTTCTTAAAAATTAAAAATAAAGAACAATTATGGTGTTTTTAGCATAAAAATTATAATCTTGTAATTTCGATGAGATTTTGTGTAATATATATAGTATAAATTTCCTCCCATTTATAATTTCTTACTGTGTCACATTAAATTGTTTTTGACAGCTCACTCTTTGTATTATGTAATATTTGTGGTGTGTTGCTGTATTAAAACACATAAAAACAATTTGAGATTTTCTTTTCCTAATGCATATTTCCACCATTTTTATAAATCTCTAGTAAGATATGGACAGTAAGATTCGAATTCCTGTAATAAATGCTGTCATGATTTTATATTTTATTTTGTGCATTTTTTTGTCGAGAAATCGCATATAATATAATATTGACCGCTAAAATGGAATACTGTTTTATGATTGATGAGAATTAATTGTCCTCAAATATTACAAATTATAACTTTCTTTTTATCATATTTTTTAAATTCTGCTTTTGAAATCCAATGACTTTTTGCATCCATTTTAGTTTTACATTAAATTATGGCAAACGGGAAAAATAACGTTATTTAGCTTTAATAAAAATAACAGTACCGTTCGGTCCGTTCCAAATATCAAATAATAATAATAATAAATAATATCTAATTTACTATTACGCAAATTAAACATATAAAATTATATATCTTTTTAGTAATTTTTACAAATAAATTTATTATTATTTATCAACATTATATATTTGTATATTATTATATAAATTGTTTTTTATATTATATATATAATTTTATAAAAATAAAAATAAGTAGATCAAAGAAAGGTGTACAGAAATTTGAGGTTAAGTTACAAAACTATCAATAAAAATATTATTTGAAAATATTAAATATAATAAAATAGAGATGTAGTATTCTAATGAAAAAGTGTCAAAATATAATTTTGCTAGATTCTCATTATTACTTAATTTATTATATCTATGTTACAATAAAATAAATAGTAAATAAAATAAAATAAGAGTACATAATAAAATTGATGTTCATATTGACAATTTTGAGAGGAAATTTACAAAATTGTAATAATGTTGAACTTTTTTACAACGACAAAAAAATTGATGGTCCCAAATTTATCAGATTATACATTGTGAAAGTCCTAAACATAGTGGTTCAAATTGACTCTTACCCAGGTCAGTCGGGGTTTTTCAAACTTGTTACTCATCAAGTTATTCTTAAATCAATTCGAGTAATACAATAACAACTTAGTCAGTTATTGGGTGTTGGTCCCAAGATCAGAGTTCTACACGCAGCGGAAATTTTACACGAGAACTAGCACTCACAAATTGGTTGTTACTCGCCAGTTTGTGTTTATGGAAACTTAATATTAGCGAGTTTGAGATTTAGTTCAAGTTTCAAGTATACTTCAACTCTTAGACAATGTTGAGTTTTAAATTTTAATGACAAAGTAAATGAAGCAGTAAATGCACAAGAATTTATAGAGGTTCGGACACAGGAGTCCTACATCCTCTCTTTAGACCTTAAGTCTCGAACTAGGTTTTGGAATACAAAGGTTCTGACGATCTATCGCAAGCTGGTGTGTGCTAGCGTTCACCAGTCCACTTGCTCACTCGCCCAAGCAGTTGCTACACCTGTCTCGCAGATCTGAAGTGTGGGCACATTACGTAGCTTCCGTCTTTGAAAAATTGGAAACTTTAAAGTCCTTCCTTGAATCGTCAATCGGTTTGGCTAAATGCACGTGAGAATCACAACTTGGAGAAAAATTGTGATTGTTGTGTTCTTACTCTCCGAGTAAGAATACAAAAGAAATAACTTGTGATTAGATAGCAACAAGTCTCGTGTCCAAGATGGCACATGGAAAGTTATGTAATAGCCTCAAACATAAAAAGCTTAGAGCACTTTTGAATGTTCGGTAGAGAAGTTCCAGCAGATTTGAAAGTTTTTCTAGATTCCCGGAACTATTCTACTCAGGACACTTCGTCTATTTATAGACAAAGTATGAGAGGTTTGAGTTTATAACCCTTGAGAGACATTTTGGATGAAGTCAAATCAGCGCCTCTCTTTTGCGAGGGACACGTTGCATTTGTACACGAGTGCCAGTACAAATCCGTACTTGCACTAACTGGCTTGTTCTTGAAGGATGCTTTAGTTTGTTTTCCCAATTTGCATGCTCTACAGATGCCCTCTTTCTTGAAGACACCCTTGGGTAGACCTTCTACCGGCTCGTGCCAAGCTAAGTGATAAATCGTCTTGAAAATCAGGTGACTTAGCCTTTGGTACCGCAACCAATTTGATCCTCCCAAACTGGTGACTATAAAGCAAGAATTTGCATGTCCACTTTAACAGTCTACCACATATAAACCTTATTTTCTTATACCTCTGAGCTTGATTTCCTCTGAAGCTTTATCTCTAATTTGACATTCTACTTCGGAAAAGGAAACGACATAACCACTCTCACTAAGCTGACTGATGCTTAGTAGGTTATGCTTCAAGTTAGTGACTAAGGATACGTTCTTGATGATGATATCATTCTGTTCCACTCATCCCTTTACAATAGCTCTTCCCTTAGAGTTGTCACCAAACATGACCGGTGATTCTCTGACCATTATGAGATCTGTGAGCTGATCTCTTTCTCCAGTCATGTGAGCAAAGCATCCACTGTCGAGAATCCAGACATTCTTCTGTTTCTGAAGCTGATAAGCATGTACATGTCCCTGAAAAGAACAAATTATGTTTTATGTCCCAGACTTCCTTAGCGTTGTTGAACTGCATCACTTCTTTATCCAACGCTTCTAGAAGTGTCGACAAGATCAGCTCGTGGGCAACGAAATCCAACTATGCACACTTTTTCTCTTCATGCATCCACTGTTCGTACGACTTCTCAACCATCTAAGGTATGCAATCTCCACTGAGATGATTCTTGGCCTTTAGGATCTTGATTGGTTCACGCTCGATAACTTCAACCATCTCTGGATGTATGCTCTTGAGCACATTAAATCATATTTTATTAATCTTTATCATTCATTTTTTATTTCAATCTCAATAATTTATTGAATTCACAATTTATATCAATTTCATATTTTATCTAAATCATTTTATAATTTATATTTTTCAATAATTTAATTAAAAATAGTATATTTATTTTATAAATATAATAAAATAAAAAGAAATAAAATAATTGTATATAATGGTATGATTGAGCGGTCATGGATAAATTTTGCGAAACTATTGTGGTTGGGTTGTAGTAACAATTAGTGATGTGAAAGATAATGAAATCAATTAAATAATAAAGTGGTTGGATGGTCGAACGATTCATTCGATTGCTGATAAACATAGCTTAAATCAACTCTATACATGACCAGCTAACTAAATGTTTAGTTTGACTCATCAAAACAATGAAATTCCTACAAAACTAAAACAATTAATTTTTGTGTACTTTCAAAATTAAATTTAAAAATAGACTAAAAACTAAAATTAATGTAAGTTAAGATAACTAGCATTTCACTATTTAATTTTAATGCGATATTGTTTATTTAGTGACAACTTAAATTTATTTGAATCATAGTGGATTCAATTATCATATAATTAAATGTAAAAATAATGAGTTATTCAAATTTTGAAGTAACATAAATCATTCATGAAACTGTAAATTATATGACCAATATATAATTTCAATTCACGATATTCGAAAGCAATATAATGTTTGCAACATTTCAATTATTCGGCTTCGGTCCATTTAGAAGTGAGCAGATTAATTCGATTGGACCCGACACGAATATAATTCAAAATACGACAGATTTATTCCATTATTATTCCGAAATTTTACTATATATTATATTCCCTTCAATCAAAAGGATTAATGTTTATATTACAAATTATATGAATTTATTTGTTTTAGTTTTATTGTCTGGTTCCTACCGTTATATGCTGATTTACTCATTCATATTTTAAACTCAAATCTACATAATTTTATGATATTAATATATAATTGATACAATTATGTAGGACGTCAATCTACGACTCGACACGATAATCTGACAACATATAAACTGATTGGGTCAAGTCATTTTGGGTTTAGGTTAATTTCGTATTGAACCTAAAAATTATGTCGAGTTCCCCAATGAAATTAATTAATTAATTAAGTATAAAAATTAGAATAGACAATAAAACTTAAAAATAAACTGATTTAACCCGTATTGAATAATTCGGAATTCGAAAATCGATAGATTGACGACATTACTAATTATAAATTTAGATTTAGATGAGTTGGGTAAATTAAATGGTGGGCTGGATCTTTGTTAATTGTTTGCTGTTGGGCCAAGAATGGAGTTCATTTAAATTATGATATATGTATTTCATATACATATTTATAAAATTAAACTAATATAGTATTATGATTGTTTAGGAAGTCAAAAGATTATAAGTTAAGTAAACCAAAAGTCAATGAAAAAATGACGATATTGTTACAACTCGAGAGCAGGTTAAGTGGTGTGCTGTATACATATACATAAACTTGGTCTCTGTAAAAATGAATTAAAAAAACTCTCTAAGATCATTACTTTGGAATGAAAAACCTATTAGAATATAAACGATAGTCATGAAAGATATGGACTAAGATTTTGTACTAATTAGATTAATACAATATATATTAATTAGATTAATATATCTTCCAGATTAATATACTAATAAGATTAGTATACTATATATTAATTGGATTAATATCTATTTGATAATATATTAATAATTAGATTATTAATTATTGGAATTGATATGGAAATAAATAAGGCCCAAATCTTATTAGATAAGATTTGAGACTCTCCTCTATATATAAGAGAATAACTTATTCTTAGAGAATAAGCAATTAACGTTACTAACAAAGAGAAGAGGGAGAGAGAATTTTCCTACGCAGTTCATATCAAATACACAAAGCCTAGGGTTTTGAGTTCTACGCCTTCATAATTCTCTCTGGGAATTCCTAGCTTTCTTGGTTTGAATATACACCGTGAATTGGATTCTGCACCTGATTGATTCGACACGTGGATACCTTTAGTGGTGGATTCGCGCTGCAGGATAAGTCAGAATCGCTTGTGTTCTACGGAATAAACTGTAAGTTTTTTTCTTTTATCCACGTTGAATCTCTACGCATGATATTAATTATGAATCTAGATTTGTTCGTTGATTATTTATTCCGCTGCGTTCATTAGATGAAATCAACGAAACCCAACAGTGGTATTAGAGCTTAGGGCTCGATTTATAATTAATTTGCATGATTAATTAAGTTTATGGGTTAATCGATCATTTATATTGAAAATATCAATTTGGGGCCGTAAATTGTTTTGAACAATGGTAGGCGTGCCTTGGGCATCAAAACAAAAGAATATCGACTCTCGTTGCATAATTATTTCAAGATTGGAACAGCCTTGGACTGCAATCCTATTTGCTGGAAATTGGATTTTGCCTTCTTAATTGTTATGAAACAATTATCCGTAATTCAGCGAGAGCAAAAATTGATGAATCGTTTCAATACTTACAATGATTGTATTTTGGAAATTGTTCATTGTTTTGATGCAATTGGTTAAGGATTTTGACGTACTTATGCAATTATTGGAAGAGAAACAATCATTATTATTTTAATGATATTTGTGTTAATTTAGAATTAACATAAATTTTCACTTTCAATAAGATAGAAATTTGTATTAGTGGGACTAATATAAATCAAGATATTAAATCGTAATTTGTAGATTTGTTTTTGAAACACTTTCTATGAGAATATTTGATATTCACAAAAATTCAAGATACGTCAAGTGAAATTTAAAAGTCAAAATATCTATTATTATTTTATAAATAATAATAATAATAAATATTTATATTAATTTAGAATTAATATAAATTTTCTTATTGGATAAATATTGTGAATATTATGAATATTCATAATTATATTAATTTGGAATTAATATACACTTTTGAATTTCAAATATGCTATACATTATTTATAGTAGTCTAGAGCTACTATATCGTTATTGAGATAATTGATATTATATAGATATTTGTACTTATATTAATTTAGAATTAATATGAGTACCATTATTTTTGAAATAATGAAAAATATCTTGAATAAATGTATGGATGTTAATTTAGAATTAACATAAATTTCACTATTTTAAATAATGAGAATGTATGTATATTTATGTTAATTTCGAATTAACATAAAATTTTCATTATTTTAGAAATAATGATATGACCTTTTATATTAATTTGGATATTAATATAAATATTAACCCATAAATTTAATAGAATATAATATGTTAATTGGATTAACGTATTTTATTTATAGAGATTGCGTGTTTATATTTTGTCTGACATGATAATTGCTTATAATTTGATTATGTTATTTATCATGTTTTAACTATAGTAGTTAGAGACCGCTATGCATGATTGGGTAGGCGGCGCCCAATACTTGTAGTCCGTTTTACATGTTTGGGTAGACGACGTCCAATATTTGTGGTCCGCATTCGTATACCTGGGTAGGCGGCGCCCAGTAATTGTTTTATCATAACCAATATTTGATATGGTTTAAACAATTAGTATCACATATTATATCCCCACTAAAATATAAGTCTATTTTGGAAATACGCATCGTCCATCATAGTTGTTTGAGTGTCAAAAACCTCTTCGGTCCGGAGTATTTACACCCTAGTGTTTGCTCTGACTCGACGAGGCCAAGGCTCACTCATAGGTGTATTGTTGGCATCGTGTGATGGGGTTGACTTGCTTAAATTATCTTGCCGCCCTAGCGAGCAAGGTGATTTAAGGATGCAGATTGATTGGATTAATCAGCCAAGCGTTGCAAAATAGTTTTGCAATTGGCTTAGAGGCCTACTAAGTGGTGTTATTGCAGTTATCAGCCCTAGCAAACGCTGTGATAATATTGACTTGGATCTTGGTCCACTAAAATTTATATTTGATATAAATTCGTATTTTGTGTTTGGGGTCACAGAATATGTTAAAATTAGTGGGAGCTAATCAATGCAAAAGTCCTTGTTTGATTAGTCATATGAATGTGATGTTGTTTACTCAATTCTGATTTTTCTTTGAATTATTTTCTTATTAGATTAAATGTCGAAATTATTTTTGAAATATTTGATGGAAATCAATAAGTTGACTTGGTCAAAGTTTTGGATTAGATCCAATATATGCGTTTGTTGTTAAGACTGGAACACATTGATTATATGTAGGACAAAGTATTTGTATCATCCTGATAAATATTTTATTGACTTTGCTAAGTTTGACAAAGCGAGTGATAAGAAATATATGGAGGATGTCACTAAGGCTAAATGTGTCATGTCTCTTTATAGCTATGGAGTTGTAGAGGTGACATAAGCACATGTTTCCTTGTGAATGCTTAGATGCATAAAGAGAGATTTTTCAAAGCTTGAGACACGAGGTGTTCAAGCGATAAACTAAGGATGTTTATTATTGAGATACATACGTCTATTTTGAACTCACATTGTTGGGTATTGGATACCTATTATAGCTTAGACATTTGAGAAATGTTTGAAGCTAAGTGAGACAATGAAAGTTAGTCACTTGCGTGAAAAATGAAGCAATAGTTGTTGATGAGCGTATAGTGATATATAGATTAGATCTATATTTAAATAGACTAATTTTGAGAATTATTATATCTATTCTCATGTTAGACATGAATGAGATTGTTCATTTAGTTTTGGAATCTATTCTATTCATTTTGAATGAATGAAAACTAATTTTGAATTACATTTCTGTTGAATAAATTATGGTTGCTCAAATGTAAATACGAAATTCTCAATGACAAATAATAAAAGTCCTTAGCTAAATAATACAAATAAGCTCATAGATCTTTGACATTGTAAACCTGATCATACTAATGAGAAAAGAGTAGTGAGGTTGAGAAAGTTAAACTATCTCATATCATTTGATTTTGAATCTTGTGATACTCACAAATCTTATTTCATATGATGTATGGCATATGAATTACTTTCTAGGAAAGTATTATAAGTCAAAGATATGCTAGAGTTAATACACATAATTGTGAATGAACAGTTACTAATTCAAGCATGAGTGGATATTTGTATACTTTAACTTTTACTTATGATTGTAAAGAGACGGATATGTGTATTCATACAAATCTAAATCTCTTAAAAATCTAAGGAGTTTAAGTTGAAAGTTGAGAAACAAATTGACAAGAGTATTAAAACTTTATGATTTGATCATGAAGCTCATACTTAGTCAAATGTTATCAATTGTGTGAAATGACATGGAGTTCAATTAGACGAACATCTCATAGAATGTCTCACTTAGATGGGGGCATTTAAAAGGAGAAATTGAATCTTGTTAGACATGATTCGATCCATGACTAATTTCACCAATCTCTCTACATCACTTGGAATTATATTTTAGAACAATGTATTTGTCTTAAATAAGATTCTTTTCAAATCAGTCGAGAAAATATCATATGGATTATGGTATATTAGATTTTATCTTGAGCAAATGCAAACCTAGGGTTGTAGCATTATCAAGAAGATGTAGACTGATGAATTAGAATCTAAAATGAGAAGCTTGTGGGATATCCTTAGAGGATATATCATTTTACACACCTAGAGATCACAAGGTGATTTCTAATACTACGACATTTTTGGAAAAATTATATTAATTTAGAATTAATATGAATATCATTATTTTGGAAATAATGATAATATTTAGAATGTATGAATTGATATTTTGATTTGGAATTAAAATAAATATTCAAAAGGTTCGTAGTATAATAGCTTTTGAGGAAACTCAAGAACCACATGATGGTGAAGAGGATGAAATCTTGTTTAATAATTAAGACAAGAATTCAGTGAGAGTTTTTGATGCTCTATTGGATGGGGGAAAATCTCTTGGTATATGACCTTGAGACAATGAGAGCTATCAAAAGGAGAATTTTGCAATAGTTGCATAACTCTAAGGACTCTTATAATGTTGGACAAAGAACTCTTACACGTGTAAAATGATAAGTTTGAACAAACGCAGAATTAACTCAATAGATCTTGGTTACTTATAAATTGTCTAAGAGACATAATCTTTTGGTTTAGAACCAAGAAGATAAAGACTTGGTCTATAATAACTAACCAAGAGTTTTATTAGAGTTGTGTGAGACAAATATCTTGAGGATTTATCATTTTGGAAGATTTTGGAAATCACCAAAATGTATATTTAAAATGCTAAACTATTCTCAAGTACTTTAGAAGGACTTAAGAATATTTATTGATCCATGGTGGACAATTATAGCTATCAGTGACTAGGTGCACAAATGAAGGTTTCCATAAAGATTTTGATTTGTAATAATCATGATGATAAGAGAGATAATAAAGGATGGACATAAAATTAGAATGAGTACCCAATGGATAAATTGCCAATTTGTTTATGAAACATTTGTGAGTTTAGAACCACAGAATATTCTTAAACATGAGTATTAGATACACTAAAGATTGGCTTGAGCTAGTGGGAGTTTTGAGATAGTATGTCTTAGAAACATCTTTTGAAAGAGACATTTATCTTGATCACATTCACCTATATGTTCATTGTGTACATATAAGGCTTACACATTATTTTGAATAATAATTTATTTGTTTGTATTATTCATAAATAGATGTTCCCATGAGTTAATACTGTTGTTAATGATGTGAGACATTAATGATAGAGTATAACTCTTAAAGTGCCCCAACTAATGATCATCAAGAGTGGGATATTGATGATATGTGATAGGTTGGCATGTGGTCTGCATCACATTCTTAGAGAATGTAGTTGATCTCACGGCTACGAAACATTTGATGTTCGTGATGGACACATGGATACTTTGGAGAGTATTGGTATACCCTACCTCTAAACCATTTGTTTTTTGTGTCTATGGTTTATTGGTAAGTGGAGTATATAACGGTCCTTAGACCTGAGGTCAATACTCATTTTATTTTCAAAGTGGTGTGCTTTGACCAAGTACAATGCTTGCACTCCAATAAAGGGGTAGATACGGCTTGTGTTGGGTACATCATGATGTAGATGAAAATGGTAGTTGAGCTAAGATGGAATTCATTGCTCGATTAGACTTCGAGAAGAACACTCAAATTCTCTATATTATTTGACCGCTAAGTCACTGGCCAGTGCAAGAGATATATTCAGTTATAGTAATTGAATATGATCTATATGGGTCATCTAATAAAGATGAGATAAATTAATTAAGCTATTGGGATAGATACATGGCAAATCCTAGGCTTAATTGAGTGGTTCGCGAATGAAGGGATGTTATATAAACTTCGCGAAATGTTAAGTTTACTAAGTCCACGTAAACGTTCTCCATATATCAAGTTCGCTACGCAACGCAGTCTAGGAGTTTTGTTTAGACTTTAATTTGATTATCGTTGGTAATGGAGGCCTATAGGGTCACACTATAAGTGTTGGATTGATCAGTTTAAGGGTGTAAAGGTGGTGCATGATTTTTGAAATCAAAATCGTAGTCCAAGTGGGAGATTGAAAGATATGTACTAAGATTTTGTACTAATTAGATTAGTACAATATATATTAATTAGATTAATATATCTTCCAGATTAATATACTAATAAGATTAGTATACTATATATTAATTGGATTAATATCTATTTGATAATATATTAATAATTAGATTATTAATTATTGGAATTGATATGGAAATAAATAAGGCCCAAATCTTATTAGATAAGATTTGAGACTCTCCTCTATATATAAGAGAATAACTTATTCTTAGAGAATAAGCAATTAACGTTACTAACAAAGAGAAGAGGGAGAGAGAATTTTTCCTACGCAGTTCATATCAAATACACAAAGCCTAGGGTTTTGAGTTCTACGCCTTCATAATTCTCTCTGGGAATTCCTAGCATTTTTGCTTTGAATATACACCGTGAATTGGATTCTGCACCTGATTGATTCGACACGTGGATACCTTTAGTGGTGGATTCACGCTGCAGGACAAGTCATAATCACTTGTGTTCTACGGAAGAAACTGTAAGTTTTTTTCTTTTATCCACGTTGAATCTCTACGCATGATATTAATTATGAATCTAGATTTGTTCGTTGATTATTTATTCCGCTGCGTTTATTAGATGAAATCAACGAAACACAACAAATCATGGATCTTAAACTCATGGATTTTACATTCAATAAACTACAGAAATATACTAACCTTCATATGCCATAGTAGTTTCCTCAGAAAATACGATTTCTCCCTCCTGACCTTTTACTTTAATCACAGAATACTTTGACGTGAGTTGATAGATATTTTAGAATGAAACTGTAATTCTTTTATAGGTGGAGAGAGGACCAATTTTTAGGGTGCAGTTTTATTCACGTTCTATCAACGTGATTGATATTTTGAATTTCAAAATATCTTATCCATGCAATAAACCAATTAATTTATTTAAACCAGATAATAAATTAATATATTATTATTATCTCAATAACATAATATATATATATATAAATATAACCTTACTAAACCAACATTAGCTAAATTAGTCATTCATCATTTGAAGGGAGTCAAGAATAATTTACAGTCGCAGGAGACAGATGGCCACGTCATTAGTTAGAATACTTGTAAAGGGAACTGAGGTGGTAAGTGTTGTTGGAAGAAACCTAACTCAACGGTAGGTGAGATATATAGTTGAGTCAGTGGAACACCAACTCTACGTAAAAATAAACTTTTGAGCTTCAAAATAAATGAAGACTTGCTATAATGCAGATCATATTTTGTTGGAAGAGAAAACTTACAGTCTTAAAGGCCGACACTCATCCTTTCCAAGATCGTATTCAGCAATTAGCATTGTAGATCAAAGATGATCAAGAAAACAACAAGTCAGGAAAAATCAATGTGAGATGGTCCGTGCTTATCAGTAGGAATATGAAGTATTATGCTCATAAACTGCATAAGATAACTATCTGAGACTAACTCTTATACTTGGATCATGAGAAATTGAAAAGGTTCTAATATGAACAAGCTAGAAGATGCAGACAACAGATCAACACGGTGAAGCTAGGATATCTATAATAATCAAAATCAAACGGGCCAACAGCGATTTTGCTGAATTCAGCTGCAATACCAACAAATATGTATCAAAATTAGTTTAACAAGATTTCCAACGCTTTCTTTATCCTGAAAACTCATGAGGCAAGCACAGACTGAGACATGTGGTGTACGTGCCTGAATGTCCAAAGTGACAAGACTGAAATTTTCTAAGACCTCGCAGAGCTCCTTTGTTAGCTTGCTGGAGAAGTAGAGAAGGAGGGTCATTAATATTTGAAGTACATGAACATAGTGCTCGTATATCTGCATCTTGGGTTGCAGCAGTTCGTGTAGTACGATCTGAGACTGGAGTTAGGTAACCATATCCGAATAATAGGATGGGGACATTCCCTGAGGAACTCAATAATGTTCATCGTGCCAAAGTCCTGCAGGCTGATTAAGTTCAGACACAAGTGATAACTTTTGAGAGGTACTACTCAGGAAAATAAGATATTAATTAATTTTATGTAGAGCTTGTCAGATGCTCCGATTAATTATTGAATGTCAGGTAACCTTAACTATGGGGATTCTCAGATAAATGCAGCCCGTTCTCACAACGTGGTAATAAAGGGGTAGGTTGATGTCGTGTAAAAACATTGGTCAAGTTAAAATTATCAAACCAAGATTCTTTTTAACTTCGCCCTATAGATTACTCTTTACTCGTATGGAATTTATAGTTCGGAAAAACTATAGTCGTTGAGTTGTTCTATTAACTAGGCAAAAACATAAACTAGGCTAAACATAAATGAAGTAAGACACAATACCAATCATGATTGAATAGAAACTTGTAAATCAACTAATCAAACTTTCAAAACTAGGTAGACAAAGTAGCAAGTTCAATCAACGAGATAAGAGTGAGTGTTGTGTGAATATCAAATGTGTTCAATTTATATCAAATCGTGATGTAAACTCAATTTAATTCCTATGAGATTGAGCAATCCACTCTAAGGTAGCTAACCCCTTGTCACGACGAGTTAACCGTAGATGATCCTAGCAATCTCAAACAGTCACATTATCGACTCCTAGTTCACTCCTTCTAGAACATAGATTATGGCCCTATGACCTATTTTAGCACATGGATAGGATTTAGAATCATATGAATTCACACTATTCGCGACGATTCCACCCGCGTGTTGGTTGCAGTGTTCATGTCATAAACCACCTACGTTGGCTATTACCTATGCCTATGTGATTGGGGATGAGATCTAGTGTGATTCAAACTCTCATAGGAAAGTAAACATTCAACATTCAATCTCAATTTCACACATTATCAATCCAAACAACACTTACAAGAAGTTTAGTTCTCCATACCTTTCAATTTGTTCAATACAAGAGAAAATGAAAGACAATCCATTACAAATTTGAAAGGTGAATTGAATTCTTCCCCAATTGTTGTCCTTGCACTTGATCTCCCTTGATTCTCTCTAATATTCACCAAATTGTTGTAGATCTTGCTCTTGATCCACTTGGATTTGGATGGAATGAGGATAGAAGATGGAATTTGGGAGAATTTCTAACTTGATTTTATGAAATTTTGCAAAAGTTTTAAAAATCCCATTCAAATCTCGAATTCCCCCCTTTTATAGACAAGCAAATAGGGCTTCGGATCGCCCGGGCCACGAACGGATTGCCAGGATAGCTTGAAACCAGGAAAACCACCAACAATTCCCGGCCAGGACTGGTCGAGCCAAGGATAGCTCGACCGAGCCAACCCTCTGAAATGGGTGGCTCGGTCAAGCACTGTACTCTCGGTCGAGCCTGTTCTCTATTGGCTAGGATCGGTCGAGCCAGGCTCAGCTCGGTCGATCCCGCTCTCTGAAATCCAGCCTGCTCCTCTTCTCTACTCCGCTCGGTCGAGCTTGCTTCCCTTTGGCTCCCGGCTCGGGCGAAAATCATCCAAAACTAAGTCAAAAATGCTGCTTTATGCTCGAAACCTAACCTACATCATCCGAAACACACAAAACACGAAAACACAACAAAAATAAGCAAAATACATATGATATGGGAGTAAAATGACCACAAACATGCACGCTCACACATCGAAATATAGGTCATTTTACGCACATATCATAAACCCCCAAACTTGAACCTTTGATTGTCCTCAATCAAAACAAAGTAAAGCCGTTAATCTATCTCGTGCAATACCTCATAGCTCCTCAAAATTATCTTAGCATGTTCAAGTAAAATGAGATTATCACCTAATTTTGTGACAATGTTAATGCTAAGGACATGAACCACTCATAAAAAATGGATACAAACAAAGAAAGCACTCTCTCACGTGTTTAGGGACGATGAGATTCACTCAATCACAAGATATCGAGCTTGATTTCTATAAGCTTGCATCCATTCTCACCACTATACTACAATGAGTTAGTTTCTAGAATCAAAAAGGTCTTTTCGTGGGTTGTAACGTGGCTAACTAATAGTTGGGTGGTTTTGGGCCAAAGTGACTAAATTTCTCAATTTCCCAAAACCCTCCAAAACTTGTTCTCTTCAAACCACTTCAAACCCCGAGGCTTATTCATTTTACAACACCTTTTCTTTTCCTCCTTTTTTGTTTTCCTTTCTTTTTCTTTTCTTTTTCATCTTTTTTTTTCTCTAGCACCTTCATTCACTCATTTTGTAGGTGCCTTTTTTCACAACATTTGCACTAAAATTTTGTTGGTGCCTCATTTTCTAGGATTCAAACCAATCCTTTATTCCATGTCTTTCATGCCTCAACATTTGCAACACAAAGATACAAATCAATTCCCAACCCAACTCCCATCACCGTATTCACCCTCGTACACTCTTCCCCCCCAAACTCGATCCTAAACATATCAAAGAAGATTCACCAATAAAGCTCAATCACGGGGGCCAAAGATACGAAAGGCAAATTAATGATCAAAATCACCTTATACTCCCGATGTGAAAGGTGGGACTAAGAATCGATGGCCTAATATCATTTTCTAGTTACACACTCATGCCAATAGATAGAGAACGAATGCAAGTTCTAGATTTTGTACTCTCAATCTTGCCACTCACAATGAATATAGATATGACAATATCATAGCTCAAACCTCACAACTTTTTGTCATGTCCTATGCATTAACCAAACATAAAACTCGGCAATTCAAAAGTCAAACTAAAACATGCCTTGACAACTAGATTCCGCCCTATCATTGGTTGAGGTAAACATCCAACTTCACCAAGTAAATCATGATTAAAACCTCAAGTCTAGTTCGGGTTCATCACACACACACAAGCACACCACAACCTAGAAACGATCTACATGCAATAATCTTATTGGCAAGAGAAACGATAGAATGCGTTACCCATCGGTAGCCACGATCGCACCGCTCTCCAATGCCTTATTTGTACCTACTAAATATCAACACAAACACCACCAAACTATTAAGCATAAACAAGCCAATAAAGATCTCATATCCACCAAACTATCCACAAACCAAATATCAACAATGATAAAATCATATTCACTAGTTCCACCATACACACCAGCCAATAATCCAAAACCACAAACCATGCCAAATAGGAAGTATTAAATCATGCAAGCTCGCTATTAACTCCATCAAAACATAACATTCAACCATAAAGCTCAAAATCCAAATCCACATCACAACATCCAAATCCAAAGTGAATCAAATCATCGTAATACACCCATATCGAAGATCAAATTATTATTAAATTCAAACAAACTAAACTAGAAATCAAGATAGACCATGATAAAGAGAGAGAAGGAGAATGAACCAAGGCACCGACTACTGGCGCTTCCCCCCAAACTTAGTCAAGTGAGACTAAGTTTGCCAAGAGGCAGGCGGTGCGGCATCATTCCACCCTATCCTTCTGATACGTGTGTAAAATGACCTATATTTTGATATGTGTACATGCTTGTTTGTAGCTATTTTACTCCCGTATCATATGTTTTTGTCGTATTTTGGTTGTGTTTTCGTGTTTTGTGTGTTTGATGTGTGTAGGATAGGTTTTGGGCATAAACGAGCAATTTTGGTGGAGTTTTGGATGAAAATCGCACGTGTTTTGGAGTTTGGAGAGCTCGACCGGCCGAGCAGGTGCAGGACCGGCCGAGCGGGAGCCGAGCGGGTGCAGGACCGGCCGAGCGGGAGCTTCAGAGGGCTCGACCGGCCAAGCAGGTGCAGGACCGGTCGAGCACGAACGGACAGAGACTTAGCTCGGTCGAGCCAAGCCTTGCTCGACCGAGCCAAGTTGGATTTGGGTGATTCTGGCGGATATTGATGGCCCGGGCGAGCCAAACTTCGACCGGGCGATCCGAGGCCCTGATTGCTTGCCTATAAAAGGGGAAGAGGCGGTTATTTGAAGGACTTTTGTCATTTTTCACATACGTTAGCTAGATTTTTCCCTAGATTCCATTTTTCCATTCCAATTCATCATAATCGTAGAGCATCTAGGAGATTAATTCATCAATACTTGGAGGAGATTGAAGATTAAAAGTGGTGGATCAAGACAACCAAATCCAATTTGGGGAAGATTTCCTATTTCTACTTTCAATTTGTAATGACGTACATTGAATTCAAAATTGTAATTGTACAATTGAAAGGTATGAAGTTCTAATTCTACTTGGATGTTGATTTGGATGAGGATGCATGAGATTTAGGTTTGATTATTGCTTGTTTACCTTCCTCTTTGTGATTGAAGCATACTAGAGCTTGTTCTTATTCGTCTAGATGTAGGTAGTCGCCAGTCTAGATGATAATTGACACAATCATTGCAGCCAATACGCGGATAGGCGTGTCTTGAATAGTATAACTTCTTGTGTACCTTGATCCAATCCCTGTGCGGAGATAGGGCATAGGGCAATGATTTACGAGCTTTTAGGAGTGGTCTAGGGTCCGATAACGTGATGGTTTGAGGACGTTAGTATCATCTACGGTTGGTTCACCGTGACTGGGGATTGACTAGTGTAGGGTAAGAGTTCATCCAATTAGGAATTAAAATGTGTTTACATCTATGATTTACCTAAGTTGATTGCATCCAAGTTCATATCAACATCCTATCTTCCTATTTTGAGCATTTGTGTGTTTTGGTTTACCAAATTGTGTAAGGAATTGATTGAGTGAATGTCAATTGATTGTTTGATTCATGTTAGTCTTACATTGTTAGCATAGGTTTACATTACTTGCCTAGTTGATAAATAACTACTCAACAATTAATTTTGCCTAGCTATAAGATCTTTGCCGTAGTATCCCGGTACTCTAGCAGGCGAAACGGAGAAGAACCTGGATTTGATATTTTATTCTTTGTGTGGTTGAGAGTTTAATTCTATTGTACTTTTAGCCGCATCACCTTCCAGCGTCCCTACAAAGAAAATCAAACAAACAAGAAACCTTATTAACACTATCTAGGCAAGAATTTAAGACAAATGAAAGGAAAACGGTTGGGTTGCCTCCCAACAAGCGCTTCCTTAACGTCGGTAGCTAGACGACCTCACCATTATCATCCATTGTCAAAAATCTTGTGGATTTTTAATACACCTTTCTCCCTTAATCGGCATTTACTTGGAAGCAATTTGTCAAGAGAGATCTTCCTTGCACCCCTCATCCTTCCAAGAAGGGTTGCATGTCTTGACAAACTCGACTATAAAAGGTGGTGATTCCTTCTTTGATTTGATCTCCAAGTCCTCATCCAAATGTATCCAAATTATATAAGTCTTGACTTGTCCCTCATTTGGATTAATTATCAACTTTTCATCATCTCCTTTCCCGATCAAATCATACGATTCATTCACTAATTCTCCTAGGATCACCTCCTGTTCCCTTTTATCTATCACTAATGAAGGAAAGACAAGCACCATATCAACACTTGGACCCCCCGACATAATCTCCTCATCATTTTTCTTTTCCTCATCTTGTTGTACCAAGGCCGGGACTTTTTGCAACTCCTCAAGTAAAGGTATCTCAAGAGCACCATTCTTTTCACTTTCAATGACTAACATCTCTTCCTTGGTATCTTTATCCTCTTTAGCTTCTTGAGGGAACACTTCATGCAATTGTTTCTCCTCTTCCTTTGCTTCACTCCATTGTTTCATGATGATTGATTCTTGTATCGGAGTCTCCTCAAGTATCTCATCCTTTTCTTTGTATGTTCTTTCCTTGATCTCCTCACTTTTCCTACTTGAACTCCTTAACAACCTAAGTTGTTCTTGCATGAACTCCACTTGACTTCTCAACCAATCATCTTCACTAGTCTCTTTTATGGTTTCCACCGTTTGGTAATCTCTTTCGTTTTTCGGCCATTGGTATTCACCTCCCCACATGTTCTCATACACACTTCGGAGTGTCCTTCGTGCCCTTTGTCTCTCTAGCATTTTAGCTTTAATTCCCTCCATTTGTCTTTGTAGATTATGAAGCCTCTCCGAATTAACTCCTCGATGATTCTCTATGTTAGCTTCCAATTGTCAAGCCTTGAACGTTGTATTCGTTCATAACCTACAAAAAACCAATACTCCAATTATCCAACCAATAGCAAAAACAAGCAACAAACTAATAATTAACAATGTACTTTCTACTAATCATATTTACAAACACCTAACATACAATCTCCATACTTTCAACAATATCTATAGACCTACTAAAAAGACTCCCCGACAACGGTGCCAAAAACTTGATGTCGTGTAAAAACACTTGTCAAGTTAAAATTATCAATCCAAGGTTCTTTCTAACTTCGCTCTATAGATTACTCTTTACTCGTATGGAATTTTATAGTTAGGCAAAACTTTAGTCGTTGAGTTGTTCTATTAACTAGGCAAAAACATAAACTAGGCTAAGCATAAATGAAGTAAGACACAATACCAATCATGATTGAATAGAAACTTGTAAATCAACCAATCAAACTTTCCAAACTAGGTAGACAAAGTAGCAATTTCAATCAATGAGATAAGAGTGAGTGTTGTGTGAATATCCAATGTGTTGTTCAATTTAGATCAAATCGTGATGTAAACTCAATTTAATTCCTATGAGATTGAGCAATCCACTCTAAGGTAGCTAACCCATTGTCACGGCGAGTTAACCGTAGATGATCCTAGCAATCTCAAACAGCCACGTTATCGACTCCTAGTTCACTCCTTCTAGAATGTAGATTATGGCCCTATGACCTATTTCTGCACATTGATTGGATTTAGAATCATATTAATTCACACTATTCGTGACGATTCCACCCGCGTGTTGGCTGCAATGTTCATGTCAAAAACCACCTACGTTGGCTATTACCTACACCTAGGTGATTGGGGATGGGATCTAGTGTGATTCAAACTCTCATAGGAAAGTAAACATTCAACATTCAATCTCAATTTCACACATTATCAATCCAAACAACACTCACAAGAAGTTTAGTTCTCCATACCTTTCAATTTGTTCAATACAAGAGAAAATGAAAGACAATCCATTACAAATTTGAAAGGTAAATTGAATTCTTCCCCAATTGTTGTTCTTGCACTTGATATACCCTTGATTCTCTCTAATCTTCACCAAATTGTTGTAGATCTTGCTCTTGATCCACTTGGATTTGGATGGAATGAGGATGGAAGATGGAATTTGGGAGAATTTCTAACTTGATTTTATGAAATTTTGGCAAAAGTTTTAAAAGTCCCCTTCAAATCTCGAATTCCCCCCTTTTATAGACGAGCAAACAGGGCTTCGGATCGCTCGGGCCTAGAACGGATCACCCGGGATAGCTTGAAACCAGGAAAAATAACCAGCAATTCCCGACCAGGACCGGCCGAGCTAAGGATAGCTCGACCGAGCCAACCCTCTGAAATGGGTGGCTCGGTCAAGTACTGCACTCTCGGTCGAGCCTGCTCTCTGTTGGCTAGGATCGGTCGAGCCAGGCTCGGCTCGGTGATAACTCCCTAAAGGAGTTATTATTTTAGTGTTTTATAGGTGTCTTTTATGTTCTTTCGAGTGTTTCTCACCCGTATTAAGTTGTTATTGTGTTTTATTTACCTTTGTTTGCATTCTATGTCTTGTATAGTTGTGTTTTGTTGTTTTTAGTTGTTTTGCAAGGAAAAAGAGTGAGATTAACAAGGTTTCAAGCCAAATGAGTGAAAGAGTAATCTGCTAGCTGTTATGCTAGAGCATTTGAGTGGCATTACTGGGAGCTGAGAGACTGCACCTGGGGGGACCACTTTGCTGTCATAAAAGAAAAAGTGATTTTCAGAGCTTTTTCTTACTTTACAGGTGTCACACGAATTTTGGAGATAGCACACAAGGGCAAAGCAGGCAGCACACCTTTTTTTTGGGATAAAGTAGCAAAACAAAAGGGGAACACAACCATTCTTAGAGAAGAAGCCACATTTTAGAGAGAGAAAACTTGGGGGGCTGCATAGAGATGTAGGAAGGAGAAGAGCAGCAGCAGCTGGACACAATGTTGCTGGTTTTCTTGCTTCTTTAGTTTATGTTTTAAGCTAATACAATGAAGGATAGTTGGAACATGTTTTAGTTTTATTTTATTTTTAGTTTAAATATGAGCTAAGTTGTTTTGCACTTGGGTTGTGGATTTTTGATTTGATCTTGAATATATGTTAATGGCTGTTTTTGCTTGAATCTGAGTTTGTTTATGATTTTGGAATGATTGTTCTCTTGAGCACGAAAGTGGATAGACAAATATCACCTATTGAGACCGAAAGGAGATGTAGGTTGAGGAAGTCATAAAAAATTGTATTTCTTACATAGGCATATGAGGAGATACAACTTAATCGAACTTAGTTTGATTACTTCATCATTCAATCACTAAGAGAGGCATAGACATATGAATCCTTGTGAGAGGGTGTAGATCTAGTAGAACGACAGTTTGCTAGGCAGGATTAGAAAAGTTCAAAGACTCAGAGTTCATGCGAGACCTATGATTTAGCATATATGACAGTGAAAGATTGAGAATCTATAACTCAAGTGTGTTTCTCTTCCTTTGTTTGCACGTATCATTGGTTATTTGTGATTAGTTTATGATCAGAAGGGTTGTTAATCTTGTTCATTTCAGTTTGCTTTCCATTTCAGTTTATTGCACTTTTTATTTGAGTAATGCATCACCAAACCTATTTTGCAAGCAATATTGTGTGCACGGCTTGATTAAACACTCTCTAAGTTTCGATATCTGGTCTCACTTGACTATATTACTTGTGGATTGTGTATGCTTGCACATTGGTTTTGTAGTCACACTATAGTTCACAACAAGTTTTTGGCGCCGTTGCCGGGGAGTGTTGTTTTTGAGTCTGAATGCTATTATATTGCTTGATTACTGCTTTCATTTTGTTTTTATTATTTTTACTTGTATGATTAACAAGGTGTTGTAGTGTTTTAATCTTCAGGTGTGAAAAGTTTGTGAACAAAAAAAAAGATGACAAATCGAGGTGGTGTTGTTAGAAATGGTGGAATCAACTTGGGAAATATCTTGGCTATGGCTAATGATAAAGATAAACCTATTCGCTTTTATGCAAACCCGCTGTTCCAGGAGCTCAAACCAAGCATTATGTGGCCTGAAATTGAAGCTAACCATTTTGAGTTGAAGCCGGTAATGTTCCAAATGCTGGAGTTCATGGGCCAATTTAGTGGTCAACCCACCGATGATCCCCATCTTCATTTGCGGTCTTTCTTGGAGGTTTGTGACTCTTTCCAGCTGCAAGGTGTGAGTCCAGAGGCACTAAGGATGAGGCTATTTCCCTTCTCATTGAGGGACAACGCCTGATCATGGTTGAGCTCATTTCCACCCAATTCTTTCTCCACTTGGAATGAGTTGACCGAAAAATTCTTGATGAAGTACTTTCCAGCTGCAAAGATTGCCATGTTTCGAAATGAGATTATGTCTTTTAGGCAAGATGATGAATATGTGAGTGAAGCTTGGGAAAGGTTTAAGGAGTTGCTAAGAAGGTGCCCCTACCATGGGATTCCTAATTACATACAAATTGAGACTTTCTACTTTGGGCTGAATTTAAATTCAAGGATGATGTTGGATGCATCAGCAAGTGGAGCCTTATTGTCCAAATTCTATGAAGAATCGTGTGAATTACTGGACCTGATATCATCCAACAACTATCAATGGGAAGATCCAAGAGTTGTTTCATCGTTCTCAAAAATTGCCAGGAATTCTACAAGTGGATGCTCTCATTGCTGTTACTGCACCATTGGCAGCAATGGGTTCAACAATTGAGAGTATTGAGCATAACATTTGTCCCCAACCATTGTTGCAAAAGGAAAAATCTATGGTGGTATCATGCATTTATTGTGGAGAAGCACACAAGTTTGAAGAGTGTCCAGCTCATCCAACATCTGCATGCTGTGAAGAAAATCAGAATTATTAGCAGAATCAGGGGAATGATCCATATTCTAACTCATGCAACCCAGGGTGGAGGAACTATACCAATCTTTTATGGTATGAGTCAGAAAAATCCAATGCTGCAGCATCTGAGCAGCACGAGTCTGGGAGTTCTGGTTTCCAACAACAAAATCAGCAAAGAACTGAAGCACCACCTGGGAAGCAGCTGAATTCAATGGAGGATATGCTCAAGGAATTTGTTATAAAAAATGCAGCAATGAGTCAGAGTCAGGATGACCTTATTCAAAGCCAAGTTGCTTCACTTAGAAGTTTGGAAGTGCAAGTTGGGAAATTGACAACCGAGCTGAGAAATAGACCTCAAGGCTTACCGCTGTGTGACACTCTCAATCAGTGGCCAGAAAAAGAATTTGTCAAAGCATTAACATTGAGGAGTGACAGGAAACCTGAGGAATTTTCCCCTGCACAGGGTCAAGAAGCTGAAAAAGAATCACAGAAACAGACTGCACTTCATGCTGTAGCACAGGAGCAGCATACGACTGCTGAGAGGAAGTTTACAATTCCACCACCACTTTTTCCACATGGGGTGAAAAAGCAAAATGACGAAATGAAAGAGTGTCCTGCAACTGATGTGTTAGATGTTTTTGCTGGGGAAATGCACGAAGAGTTGTACATGGAGTCCGAGCAAGTTGAAAATGATTACAATGAGTTTGAGGAGCTATGTGGTGTTGAAAACTTTAAAAAATCTGAATCTCTTGAGTTGTCACATGGGGAATTACATACTCTGCCCAATGAACAACCAGAACTGGTATTGGACACTTTGTTACCTTATTTGGAGTATGATGATTTGGAGGGTGAAGACACATTACCCTTGAAAAATCCAAAACCACCAGATATTTGGTGCAAGGGCCAAGAGTTTAGGTCTTTCAATTCCATGGAAGATATTTTGCAGAGAGAAGGTTGCAATGGGTTTGAGGAACAACAACAAGTCAATGATGTGAATGAAGCTGTGGAGGAAGACATGATCAAATGTTTCGACCCTGGAATCAAGAATGGAATTTTTGATAGATTTTTGGTCTACGTTGTCCAATGTGCTACAAAGGAAAGAAAGGTTACACACATGGCTGCATGCAACGAATCAGTTCCTAAGAGGATTTTGATTGAAGGGTATGTTTGTGTTGATTACAAGAAGAGGAAACGAAAGAAGCAATACTTTGGTGGAGGATTCGACAAAGAGAAGGCTTCGGCCTCATTGAAAAATGCTTAAGAAGAGAGGTACTTTGGGCTATCTAAGAGTTTCAGACTCTTTGGTACTTGAGATAGCCCTGAAATTTTACTGCTTTCATTTTATTTCTGTCATTTAGTTAGTTTTTTTTCTGTTATTTATTTTCTGCTTTAGTTCTTTTGTGATGCTCTAGCATGGGAGTAGCATTAGGTGGACTGTGAGAGAGGGATGTGATGCTGAATATCAAAGACCAAAACAAAATTATCCTGCAGCAGCTAGGCACCATCAGAGCTAAAGAGAAAGGAAATGCAACCACCTCTGCTGGCCCGTGACCCTTTGGTTAATTCGAAACTCATTCCACAAAAAAAATAGTTTATTTTTTTTTTATTTGTTAGTTTGTGTTGGTTATGTTTGTTGTTTGCTTGTTGGGTGTAGATGTGTTGCTTTTATTTTTTAGTGTCTTAGGTTGTGGTTGCCTGACTGATTTATGATATTTTAGCCAATGTTCATTTCTATGCCCGATGATGCTACATTTTATTTCTTTCTCATCTTTTGGCTTCATGAATAGTTTTTGGTTTATCATGTTTTGTTTTCTTCAGATCTCTAGTTTTAACTTGGTAAATCATGACTGATTTGAGTTCCAAGTTCGTGTGAAAAAAATGGAATTCTTTTTGAAAACTACATCATGCTAGTTCAATGATTTGGTAGGATTTGAGTTATTTTGCCTTGTGATATGTGTGAAATAGTTACCTCTTACTTGGCTGATAGCAGATTTGAGGCGAAATTAGGATTTGTGCCACTTGTAGAAATGATCTAGGCCATCTTTCACTTGTTTGAGCCTTCTACCGTTTCATTCCATTCACAAATTTCCTTAGCACCTTTCTTTGTGCCTTATGCCGTTTCTTTCATTTTCCCTACATGTTTAGCCAATTATCCATACACTCACCCTTATCCAGGAGTATCTTTAACTCATCTAAACATTAAGGACTATGTTTGTTCTAAGTTTGGGGGGTACACACACCTTTAGACGTTGTAGTTGTGGTGTTTTGTGTTTAGTTGGAATAATAAATGCTGAAGCATTCCAGTAGCATGAGTTGTATGGTTGAAAATATTGAAGAGCCAAAGTTTTGTATCTTGTATTAAAAAAAAAAAGAGAATACGAAGTTATAAAAAAAGAAAAAAAAAAGAAGAAGAAGAGAGAAAAGAAAAAGAAGAAAAAAAAGTTATAAAAAAAAAGTATAGTTTGTTTTATTTTTATCATTTTAGAGTGTGTTCCTTTCTCCTTTGTTAATGTTGCAGTTTCGAATAAGTCCCAGATTAAGAGGGTTGAATTATGCTCCTGGATGATAGTCACTTTAACAATATTTACCCAACCTTAACCTTAGCCTTACATTACAAGCCATGAAGTCCTTTTGATCTGTGAGTGGCATAGATTCCATTAGTGGAGAAAATGTTAAAGGTCAAGTGGGAGTCAAAATAAGTAACGTTGATGATCACTGAGCTTGATGAAATAGCTTGAGTCGGTTGAAAAGTTGAGCTAGCTGATGTTGAGGCATCTTTGTTTTTGGAACTTGGGATTTCAAATTTGATTGAGGTGCTTTGTTAAACCGATGAGATATGTTTTTAACAATTTCATGCTGACCATGGACTATTTTGTTAAGTCTTTTCTTTTTACAATTTTGCTGAGGGCATGATGGAATGTTTCTTAGGCTAAATTTTTACTATCTCATGAAGGCTTATGTGTCGTTGTGTGTTTGTTTGTTTTTATCCTTTGTTTGTGTCTTTGTTGCTTGGGGACAAGCAACATCTTAAGTTTGGGGGGTGATAACTCCCTAAAGGAGTTATTATTTTAGTGTTTTATAGGTGTCTTTTATGTTCTTTCGAGTGTTTCTAACCCGTATTAAGTTGTTATTGTGTTGTATTTACCTTTGTTTGCATTCTATGTCTTGTATAGTTGTGTTTTGTTGATTTTAGTTGTTTTGCAAGGAAAAAGAGTGAGATTAACAAGGTTTCAATCCAAATGAGTGAAAGAGTAATCTGCTAGCTGTTATGCTAGAGCATTTGAGTGGCATTACTGGGAGCTGAGAGACTGCACCTGGGGGGACCACTTTGCTGTCATAAAAGAAAAAGTGATTTTCAGAGCTTTTTCTTACTTTACAGGTGTCACACGAATTTTGGAGACAGCACACAAGGGCAAAACAGGCAGCACACCTTTTTTTTTTGGGATAAAGTAGCAAAACAAAAGGGGAACACAACCATTCTTAGAGAAGAAGCCACATTTTAGAGAGAGAAAACTTGGGGGGCTGCATAGAGATGGAGGAAGGAGAAGAGCAGCAGTAGCTGGACACAATGTTGCTGGTTTTCTTGCTTCTTTAGTTTATGTTTTAAGCTAATACAACGAAGGATAGTTGGAACATGTTTAAGTTTTATTTTATTTTTAGTTTAAATATGAGCTAAGTTGTTTTGCACTTGGGTTGTGGATTTTTGATTTGATCTTGAATATATGTTAATGGCTGTTTTTGCTTGAATTTGAGTTTGTTTATGATTTTGGAATGATTGTTCTCTTGAGCACGAAAGTGGATAGAGAAATATCACCTATTGAGACCGAAAGGAGATGTAGGTTGAGGAAGTCATAAAAAATTGTATTTCTTACATAGGCATATGAGGAGATACAACTTAATCGAACTTAGTTTGATTACTTCATCATTCAATCACTAAGAGAGGCATAGACATATGAATCCTTGTGAGAGGGTGTAGATCTAGTAGAACGACAGTTTGCTAGGCAGGATTAGAAAAGTTCTAAGACTCAGAGTTCATGCGAGACCTATGCTTTAGCATATAGGACAGTGAAAGATTGAGAATCTATAACTCAAGTGTGTTTCTCTTCCTTTGTTTGCACGTGTCATTGGTTATTTGTGATTAGTTTATGATCAGAAGGGTTGTTAATCTTGTTCATTTCAGTTTGCTTTCTATTTCAGTTTATTGCACATTTTATTTGAGTAATGCATCACCAAACCTATTTTGCAAGCAATATTGTGTGCACGGCTTGATTAAACACTCTCTAGGGTTCGATATCTGGTCTCACTTGACTATATTACTTGTGGATTGTGTATGCTTGCACATTGGTTCTGTAGTCACACTATAGTTCACAACACTCGGTCAAGCCTACTCTCTGAAATCCAGCGTGCTCCTCTTCTTTGCTCCGTTCGGTCGAGCCTGCTTCCCTTTGGCTCCTGGCTTGGGCGAAAATCCTCCAAAACTAAGCCAAAAATGTTGCTTTATGCTCAAAACCTAACCTACATCATCCTAAACACACAAAACACGCAAACACAACAAAAACAAGCAAAATACATATGATATGTGAGTAAAATGGCCACAAACATGTACGCTCACACATTGAAATATAGGTCATTTTACGCACATATCATAGGCCAGTATTAATTCTGTGGTGAAAAAGAATTAATATTAATTATTTAATTGTGTCCTGGGTTGTGGACATGGAAATTAATTAATTCATAGGCCGACTTTATTATTTGCATTAGGTCTCAGGTCTGGCCTAATTAAATATGCTGAAAAAGGCCCAGTAGCCCATTTGGGTTAAAACCCTAGGTCTTTAAATAGACATCTCTCTCTCAGAAACCTTAACCACTTTGATCATAATTCAAATCAGTTGAAATCCTAGGCAGAGAGAGAGAGAGTGGGCGGCGCCAGTGTGTTTGGGAGATGAGGATTTCGACTCTGGCCTACACATCACAGATATGTGGGATCCTCACCAGTTGCAGATCTGAGCAGCATTGGGATACAAATCTGAAGATCTGATATGGAGAACAAGATTTCTTATTTTTGTTTTTTTTCCTTTATTTCAATTAAATCGAGAAATTAGTTTACTAATTTCTATTTCCGCAGGTTTAATTGAATCGCGTGGTTGAATTTAAGATTGGATATTCACACGCAAAAGATACACTCTACGTATTAACGGTAATCTCAATATCCACGCATTAAATTCATAGGAGCATGCTAGGTTTTGATAAATTGTTTATCGTATTCAACATCCGTGATTGGTCCTGCTTATTTAGATTTGGTGATTCGATTCACGGTAAATCCTTACAATCTGCAATCTGAACTTGGCATAATCTCTCTGTTCGTGTGACCTCTGGAGCGCTTTCTGTTGTCGCCTCTTCTTCCGTGATTCCTCCTCACTGGAAAACTCAAGCCTTCATTTTACAGTGTTTTCTATCGCAGTCTCCTCGATGACGTCTGGAATTGGTAGAGAAGTATCTACCTCTGGCACTGTGATTTTGATGGTTGTTCCTTGAAATTTGTCGTTCCCTCTTCTTGGCTTGTTCGTCATCACCTGCTGGCTTTCTCCTCCTGCTCTGTTGAGGGCTTCTTTGTGAATTCCTCTTCTTCACAATGGGTGGCTCAGGGGGTTGACCAGTATCCTGTGATGGGATGTCGACCAAATTTTCAAGTTCAGTAAACAGGGCATCATGCTCTACTTTTCTCTTTTCTTCTGCAACTTCTTCGGCGGTAAGTGGAACATCAGTAGGCATGACAACATGTCTCTGGTAGGGATCCTCTTCATCAGAGCATGGCTCATCATGGTTGACATTGCTCTTTCCCTTTGGTATCAGGGGCTCCTAGTAGTTCTTCTGCGGTTGTTATTTCTTGGTTGACGACGTGTAGTCAGAGTAGATCAAATCCTCACCGCGGTAGCGTCTTCCTTCTGGTATGATTCCCTACAGAAAGTGGCTTATCTTTAATCCAAAACCCATGTCTTGGGTGAATGTGTGATCCTTCTTCACACTCTTGTTCTTGTAGACATGCACTAGCCATTTGGTGTAGATGAACTTCGCCCAATTTCCACGAATTTGATCCTCAATCGCCATCATGATAGCAAACTTCTTAGCACTTAGTTCAGAAAGCGAACCAACTTCGCCTACTAACATCCTTATGACAACCTATGCTAAGCTCTTCATTGGCTCTGCCAGTGACTTCAGTGGTGCTGCTGTCTTCCATGGTTCTTTGAAGGTTTCCGTCTTCCATCTTAGCCATCTCCTTTATATTTCGGCTCCATCATTGACTTTGTAAGTGGCTACATCTTCACCGTCATTTCGGAGTCCGTACTTCTTCTCCAAAACTTCTGGGCTTACCACAATCTTGATACCCAAAACACTTGTGGTGAAGAACTTTTCATCTTTATCAACTACTGCGCGAGCAAAGAATTATGTGACTATGTGCGGATGAAATTTCTTGGGTTTCGCAAATAGATATTTCAATAGGTTTTTACAGTCGAGTTTACCTATGAGAATTTCACACGAGTGCTTCCGAAACAACGGTTCGTAGAGTATCTTGTCCTTTTTTACTTGAGCAACTCTTATTTGCTCGTAGGTGAGTTCACCAGGCGCCTTACCATGACTTATGACAACTAGGCGGTAGTAGGAGATTGACTCATCAATATCCTCCATTTTGTAGATACATGTGAGCATTGGTTGGAACTGTTCAGGCTCTCCGGGCACATTAAGTTGTCCGAATGATTCTGCAGGGGGACTGGTGCGGTTGGAAGATTCCGCCATTGATGTTTCTTCTGAAAAAACTTCAAAAAGTGTAGAGTAGAAGAAATTTCAAAATTAGAAGTGATGGGAGTATTAGGGTTTAGAATCCCCAAACCAAACTTCCTTTATACGATCCCAAGTAATCGGCTTGACTGTGAGCGGTTGGATCTCTCCTTTTGATATGGATGAATCGACGGTTGTGCAGTTGGTGAAGGTTTGCCTTACATCCCACTAAGTTGGAAATTTGTGCGTGGCTGGCGTGTCTCCTGAGTATTCATCGCCGCCCTGAGCTAGAGTCTCCTTTTCAATTAATGCGGACCCTGTAGCTTCTCCGTCAGAAGATAATCTCGTCTTTCGAGATAAATTTGAAATAATTATCTCCTTCTTGTTTGCTGGTCAACGTGCAGAGATGCATTTTTTTAGGGTAGCATATCAAGCAATGCGAAAGGTGTTGGGAATTATTCACGAATTCCTCCCTTAGGATCATATTGTAAAAGTTTTGTTGAATCAAAGCTTAGTAGTTGGTCGATCATTGCTGAATTCTAGCATAGTCTAGCAACTCTATTGTAATGTCATGTTTAGGAAAAATATCGAGTTGTAATAGATTAGGAAGTGCTTGACAAGATTGCTGAAGGATTCAGTAAATGGAACGAAGAATATCAAGTCAAGCAATTTCGGGATGCTAGAAGAACTCTCAGCAGGTGGTAGCTGCTTGAGAAGTCAGCAGACAAGAATGACTGCTAGAGAGATTAGCGGTCAAATGCTAAGGAGAGTGATTGCTAAGGCGTTAGCAATCATATGCTGAAGGAAGAGACTGCTAAGAGCATTCGCTCAGCAGTCAGCTGCAAGGATATAACAGAATGCTAAAGGAGTTAGCATTCGCTACTGCTGAGGAAATAGCAGAATGCTAAAGGTGTTAGCATTCGCTACTAAGAAGAAGATTGCTAGAAGGCAGAGCAATTGGAACATGACTCAAGTGCTGAGTACGTATCTGCTGAGGAGTCAGCAGACTTAGCTATGAAGATAGATTGCTAGAATCACTTAGAAATAAAAAAGAGTCAAAATGCCTAGCAGAGTACTCCCAACATTCAACATTCCTCGATAGAATGCTAAGCAAGGAGATACTCAGCATACGCTTGCTAAAGACGCTCGTTCTGACAAGAAGTACAACCAAGGACAAAAGCTTTCCCGAAGTAGGTCGCAAAGTATTGTACGACGCCGGAAAGGAAGAAAAAGCAAGTAACTCTTCTGGACGAAGAAGCCGTTGTGTCTAACGGGTATGGAGATTCAAAGTTTGAATCTCCAGGTATAAAAGTGAAGTCCAACAGAGAGAAAACTGCTCAACTGCTCATTCTAATACTCGAACAAGAGATTCCTTTGACAAACAAAAGTGAACAAGAGAAAGAGAGTAGTCATACAGTTGAGAGTCCACTTTTGAGAATATTCAAAGCTCTCAACTACCGTAGTGTCCCCATTGAATATCTGACACTACATTGAAGAGATTCCTTGACATAGCTCAAGAATCTTAAATCATTGGGATACCTTCCAATCATAGGAACTATCCAGCAGTCACTTCTCTGAAAAGGGATTGACTGCAACGGGCAACTGCCAAAAACCAGACAAAGTTCAGGAGTGAACTATAAAAGCTCCATTACAGCGAAGGACAAGTTTTACGAAGGTGTGCCCTTGACTTGGGCGGAGCTGCTGACTAAAAGATTGAAGGATCGGAGGATAGCTTTGTAGTGGCTAGGTCGAAAGCTCACTACCTGCTACAAGAGAAAGGCGATTCCTTGTACTTCATATATCTTTTTAGTGAAATTCCTGGTGATATGGCTAAGGAGTGGACGTAGATCTTTTAGATCGAACCACTATAAATCTTGTGTATTCTTTACTGTTTTATTACTTATTGTTTTACTATTCCGATTTGAAACCTAGCAACCCAAGTTGCTAGAGTATAGTTATGAAACAAACCCTAAGAACAACCTGAGCTAAGTAACCTTGATAAAGAACTTAAGTGTGCAAGCGAACGTTAATATTCTGCTGCATTCGTGTGTGAGTTGTTTGTTATTCACCACGATGACTCTGATTTGGGACCAACAAGTGGTATCAGAGCGGTAGGTCGAACGACCAACTGCTTCTGAGTCGCTTTAAGACCAGATCTGTGTTTTTTCTTGCACTAGTATTTTGTTCTTTTGTTGATCTAGCTCAGGAACTCTAAGCTTGACAAGATAAATCATACTTTGCCAAAGTATACCAAGGAGAAGTTCAAGTCATGGCAGAAGCTTGCCACCATCCAGTTGCAAAGCAAACATCCGGAGATGGCAGATGTTCTTGCTAAAGGTCCAATTAAGATTATGAAAGCTAACACTTTTGTAGGACCAGTTGCTGACAACCCATACCACCTCAGATGGTCGAAAATCCATTCGAAGAATATACAACGGAGGACAAAAAGAGAGCTCAATTGGAGCAATTAGCAAAGAAGCTAATCCTTGACTATTTACCACCGTTAATGGCAGACAAAGCATTAGACTTTGATACAGCCAAAGAAATGTGGGATTATGTTTGTGAATCCTCCTAGGAGACAGACCAGATGAAGCGCAACAAGCTACAGGTAGCTGTTGATAAGTATGAGTCTTTTTCTATGCTTGCAGGTGAATCCATACAAGCAATGGAAGAAAGATTCAACACCATAATGGGAGAGCTCCGAAATCTGGGCAAGACATATGATAATGGAGAAATGAACAACAAGATCATCTCCAAACTCTACCCAATGAGCGATTGGTTCGTGAAGATGACCAGCTTGAGTGAGAAAGACCTCAGCAAGATGTCCATATCCAAGGTATTTGCTCAACTCAAAACTCACGAGTTTATTATACAGTAATCAAAGAAGAACGAAGCTACTGTGGCCCAAGTTTAATCAGCACCCGCTGTAAACTCTGAGGATTTAGCATATTTTGCTAAGAAAAATGTCTCAAAATGGAAGACAAAGAAGCGCTTCCACTACAAGGAGAGATCCATTCCTGCTTCACCAGCAAAAGAGGTTGTCTCAACCTCCAGCTCTTATCCTGAAGATCTGAAGATCAGCGAGCTGGAAGAGCGAATGCAAAAGCTTCAGAAGCTGATGCTGGAAGCCAAAGCTTAGAAAGAAGCAAAGGAAGCCAAGCTTACTTCATCATCCTCTCGTTCAACAGAGAGAAAGCCAATGACATGCTTTGAATATAATTCTCCAGATCATCTTAAGCATGAATGTCCAAGGGTAAGTCAGGAAGAAAGAGAGCGCCTCAAACAACGGTTTGAGAGAAGAGCTGTCCGAGCGGTCACCAGAGCGTTGCTGATCAGGACCGAAGTGCTGGACATTCTTGATAATGAAGAGGAGTATTATTCCTCGGAGAAAGATGATGAAGAAGCCATGCTGGTTTTGATGGAAAATATTGTTGAAGATCAATTTGCTGATGCTGATGCTGAACAGAATGCTGAATCGGCTCTAGCAGTCGATGAACATGAGGTACAATCTACTAGCATTTCCAGTTTAGCAATCATACAAGAATCGGAGGAATCCTTTCTAGATTCTGATGATGATTATCCCACGAAGCTTTCTATTGAATTTTCAAAGATGTACGAAATAAAGAATGCTATCGTTCGAGAGAACACCTCACTAAAACTTAAAGTTACATCTTTGACCGAGGAAGTCGAAAGACTAAGGTCTGAAAGTGAGGAACTTTTAAAACTTAAAGCAGATTACTCCAAGCTTAAAGAAAATTTTCAAAATTTAGAAAAGGAAAATCTAGCTTTGAAAGCTAAGCCTAATGAGGAATGCATTTGTACTTATACATCCAGCAAGGCAGTTCTAAATGCCATTGTTAGCCAGCAGAGACATCATAAGGATAGATCTGGAATAGGGCTTGGATATGTTGAAAAAGCAAAGTCTTCTAAGCAGAAAAAAAATTCATTCGTTTCTGCTGGAATGATCACTGCTGAAAAGGATATGGAAAAGGATTTTGATGAGTCATCAACTGCTAGGCAGACAGATAGGCATAAGCAGAGTAAAACTTCTGGATCTCAGCAGAGTGCCCAGAAAGTGTCTGCTATGCGTGCCTCTCCTGGACCTCAGCAGAGGATCCCGAGAGTGCCTGCTAAGCATTGATCTGCTGGACCTCAGTAGAGGATCCAGAGAATGGCTGCTAAGCCATACTCAGCGGAGTCTAGAAGGAATGCTGAGCATTATGTTCCCAATGCTAGGAAAGAAAATCCTTCATTTCATAAAGGCAAGCAGATTCAATACCATGTTGTAAGACCACAGTACCCTAAGTACACACCACATAGGAGGAACACCTATGTGAGGCCCGAGTCCAAACCATTTCCTTTTCAAATGACTATGAAGGCTAAGCACACCACTCAACCTAGATCTAATTATGCAAAGCATGCTTATCCAAAGGTCGAGAAGGTTGCTAAGGGTGAAGTAAAGACGAAAGTCTTGAGAATCACCAGGATGTGGATTCCAAAAGGAACCATGATCCACGCTAATCTTGCAAGACCCGATGCTAAGCGGGTACCTAAATCAATGTGTTGATTGTTTTGCAGGAACAGGATCCAAGTGCTAAGACATCCGGAATGTCAAATGAATGGATCCTAGATAGTGGTTGTTCAGCGCACATGACGGGGGATGAAGAGTTGTTCTCAGATATTCAAAGAATTTTTGGCCCCACAGTCATGTTTGGTGACAACAGCAAAGGCAGAGTGATTGGGAGAGGATGCATAGCGTGAAATGGACTAAGGATTATCAATGTTGCGCTTGTCTCCAATCTCAAGCACAACCTGCTAAGTATAAGCCAGCTATGCAAAAATGGGTACACCGTTTCTTTCGTTAATACTGGTTGTTCAATTGCTGACAATTCTACAGGTGAAGTAAAGCTTAGAGGCATCCGCAAGGGTGGCCTATATATTGTTGATTGGCAAAGTGGCCAGCAACATTCTTGTTTTGTAGCATTGAACAGGGAAGAAACCAATTGGCTATGGCATAAGAGGTTGAACCACCTGAATTTCAAGACCATCAACCATCTAGCCAAGCACAAGCTTGTTGAGGGATTGCCTGCTGAGACTTTCCGAAAGGAAGGTGTGTGCAAAGCTTGCCAGCAAGGGAAGCAAACTAAGGCATCCTTCAGATCAAACCCGGAGAAGGCCACTTCAGAAAGAATCCTAGAGCTTTTGCATATGATTTATTTGGCCCAGTCACTCCAGCCACTGTAAGTAAAAATGTTTATACACTTGTGGTTGTTGATGATTTTTCCAGGTATACATAGGTTTGTTTGCTGAGAACCGAAGATGAATAGCAAACAGGTTACCGTTAAGAGGATTAGATCTAACAACGGGACTGGATTCTGCAATGGGATTTTGATGGATTTTTGCGCTAAAGCTGGTATCGGGCATGAGAAATCCACTGTAAGGACTCCCCAGCAGAACGGTCTAGCAGGGAGAAAGAACAGGACCTTGAAGGAACCAGTGCGGTCTATGCTAGCCGATTCCGGTCTAACTGGAAAGTATTGGGGCGAAGCAGTCATGACAGCTTGCTATACACAGAATAGGAGCGTGATCAATGGCAGATTCAATAAGACTCCTTATGAAGTGTACAATGGTCGTAAGCCTTCTATTACTCATCTTCGTGCTTTTGGTTCAACATGTTATATTCATAACAATGGGAAGTCGAAGCTTAACACTTTTTTTGCCTAAGTCTGATGAAGGTGTGTTCCTGGGATATGGAAACCCATCTCACAAAGGCTATCGAGTGTTAAACAAGACGACTCAAGTTGTGGAAATAACATGCAATGTTATTTTTGATGAGTCTATCTTAGTGCACAGAGTTATAAGAGAAATAAAAGATGACAATCATGAGACTAATGATGTCCATGGTCAATCAATCTTGAATCTTTTCGAAAATATGCGAATTGACCCAACTAAGTCTACGAATGATTATAATCCAGCACAGACGCACTCAACAGGTGACCAGACTGCTGATCAGGCCGATGATGCTAATGATCATGCTGAGGCCACACCACCAATTTATCTTAATGATAATTTGGAGGTTCAGGGATTAATCGATGATGAAGATGAAGAAATCCCAAGTCCAAGATGCGTTGCTGAAGATGACGTAGGCATTGCTAAAGACGGTGCTAAAGACGATGCTGAGGTACCAGCTGCTGAGGTGCCTGATGCTGAGTTGCGGAATGTTGAAGATCCAGATGTTGCGATTCCAGACGCTGCTGAGGTACCAGATGCTGAACCCCAGGCAATTGCTGAGGAGAATGTTCTAGCAGAAGACCAGCCAGCAGATGATGCAAATGCTGAAATCCCATCACCCGGCAATCTAAAACCCAAATGGTTTCGTCACCACCCGTTAGATGCTGTTCTTGATGATGTCAATGATCTAGTAAGGACGCGACAAGGTAATGTGATGCTAGCATGTTATATTTTGCATGAATAGCCTACGAAGGTTGAAGATGCTTTACAATCTCCAGATTGGGTGAATGCTATGCAAGAGGAGCTTGCTGAGTTCATGCGCTACCATGTTTGGGATTTAGTGGATAGACCCGAACATCAAAGTGTTATTGGAACCAAATGGGTCTTCAAGAACAAGAAAGATGAGTCAGGGAATGTCGTCCGAAATAAAGCTCATCTAGTAGCGAAAGGCTATAGACAATGCGAAGGAATTGATTACGATGAGACGTTTGCTCCGGTAGCTCGACTGGAAGCGATAAGATTATTCCTTGCATATGTTGCGCATCATGAGTTCTCGGTGATGCAGATGGACATGAAGAGTGCCTTCTTGAATGGTGAGCTCAAGGAAGAGGTGTACGTTGAGCAACCACCAGGCTTCGAACAAGGAAACCAAGTTTACAGGCTAAGGAAAGCCTTGTATGGTTTGAAGCAGGCCCCGAGAGTGTGGTATGGAACATTGTCAAAGTTCTTGCTAGACAATGGTTTCAAGAAAGGGAAAATTGATTAGACTCTCTTTCGCATCAAGGATGAAGGAAGTGTTCTACTTGTACAGATATATGTCGATGACATTATCTTTGGATCTAAAAATCAAAACTTATGTGATAAGTTTTCAGAGCTGATGCAAAGTAACTTCCAAATAACTATGATGGGAAAGATGTCCTACTTTCTCAGATTACAAGTCCAGCAATCGAGCGATGGAATCTTCATTCACCAGAGAAAGTACACTCGCAATTTGATTGCTAAGTATTGTCCTGAGAAGACGAAGAGCTTAAGGATTCCAATAAGCACAAGCTATCAGATAAGCCTCGATGAAGGAGGAGAATCTGTGAATCCAACACTATATAGAGGTATCATCGGATCTTTGCTTTACTTAACTGCTAGCCGACCCGATATATCGTATGATGTGAGTGTGTGTGCTAGATATCAAGCAAATCCTAAGAAGTCACATTTGGATATTGCTAAGAGGATTATCCGATACCTCAAGTGTACCGAGGGTCTAGGAATTTGGTACCCAAGAAATGATGGTATAGCTCTCAGTGGATATTCCGATTCAGACTTCGGAGGATGCAAGATTGATCGGAAGAGCACCAGCGGGACATGCGAATTCCTTGGACATAAGCTGATCAGTTGGTTTAGCAAGAAGCAACACTCAATGGCTACGTCTACTACCGAAGCTGAATACGTAGCAGCCGCTAGTTGTTGTGCTCAAGTCTTGTGGATTCGGCAGCAATTGCTTGATTATGACATTTCTTCTGAATATGTGTCGATCTACTGTGACAACAATAGTGCTATGTGCATAACGAAGAACCCCATTCATCATTCAAGAACTAAGCACATTGATATTCGGCATCAATTCATTCGAGATCATCAAGAGAAGAAGGATACTGATGTTCAATACATATGCACTGAAGATCAGCTAGCAGATATCTTCATAAAGCAGCTTGCTGAGGCCCGATTCAAAGAGCTCTGTCTAAAGTTAGGCCTCATGGAGCTGGAAGATGCTGTGGATGAATGAGTTTAAACTCTCAGTCTTTCTTGGATTTCTGGATTTCTGGTTTTCTTGAAGAAAATGGAGAGAAACGTATCCCAGCTTACGTTTTTTAATTGCTGATTCTTGTTGCTGAATTTTGGTTGCTAAGCATTTAGTTGCTGAGTCCAAGCTCTCAGCATTTTGTCTGAATGCTATGTTATATTCAGCAAATCTCAATAAGTAGTTCAGACGGTTGCTAGAGCATGTCTGTTGAGTCCAAGCTCTCAGCAGATGATAGGAGAATGCTATAGTATTTCGATGCTAAGTCGTGATTGCTGAGTCCAAGCTCTCAGCAGATTATTTGTTTGCTAAGGATTCCTTATGATAGTAGATTGTTGAGTCCAAGCTCTCAGCAGTCTCTGGAAGTCAAAGCGGGAAGTTTTGAATTTGAAATGATGGCACCCGACGCGGTGCATTTAATGCGTGCAACTGGCTGCGACAAACCAGGAGTCAACACATCAAAAGCACTCGAGCGTTTTGGGGCGTGGGTTACCATACGAAAGGTTTTGTCAATCCTGAGCCGTCGATTGAATTTGAAAAAATGCTTTCCCCAGCCGTTGGATCCTTATTTAGAAGGTATAAACCTCTCACTTCGTTCATCGTTCAAACCTTTCCACACTTAGATTTTGAATCCCTAGAATCTCAGAGCTTTCCAAACACTCCAACATTCTCTCTTCAATATTCTCTCATAATTTCTCAATCATGTCTAACCCCGAATCTTCCAACCCATATGAGAATCCACCCAAATTCTACTATAAACCTGCTGAAGGCGCAAGGCTCGATGAGTGGCATGAACCTGAATTTACAGATATAGCGACTAATGATGATATTGAAGCGAAAATCCCTTATTCTCGATTGATTACGCTTGCTCGGAAGAAGGAGCAATCTGGGCTGTCGGATGCTCAGAAGCGCGCGACGCAGGCGATGAAGAATATGATTTTGTACACACCCCTCGCCGCTGTACAATTTCCAGAGTGGGTAATGAACACCCTGGTGCAGGCGCAGGTAGTTCAGTACCTTTCTGCTGAGCCTAAGAGATTCCGACCTCATATGGTTTCAGAATTCTATGCGAGGGTTGTTTTCGATGATCGTCACACATCTTTCACGACCTTTGTGTTCAGGACCATCATCAAAGTGACCGCCGCCATCCTTGCACAGACGTTTGGTCTACGCAATTCTGGTGACCGTGTCTCCACTTATAAACTTGTAAAAACCGACGAGATGAAGGAGCGGTGGTATGATTGGAAAAGACCGGAGGTGCAGGAGGATCCAACACATCCCTGGAAGGTAGCCACCCCAATACACCAATTCAAGGAGGATTACAAACTCCTTGCTGAGCTTGTGATTAAGATGTTCCAATACAACGTGGGGTCGTATTCGGAACAATCGGCGAAGAAGTATGTCGTGCTGATGGCCTTGGTATATGGCTTCAACGACAACTGGGTGCAATTCTTTTTTTAGCGGTGGTTGGACCACGCTAGAAAGAATTTGAAGATGAAGAAAGGAGAAGGAACCTTCACGTCCAACGTAAACTTTAGACTGAAGATCAGCAAGTTCCTGGAAACCATTTTTGACGAAAAGGAACTTGATGAGGGAGAAGCTTTGTTGTCAACCGACTATATTCCTTTATGAAAAAAGCAGCCAACACCAATCCCAATTTTAGCAAAGAAGATGATGGGTTTTGTATACTGAAAGCATTTATTATAATGAGTATATGACGGTTTATTTCTCCTATTTGTTAACAATCTTACATGTATGAACAATGGTATCCTCTTGTCTCACCGATAGGGACGATCATACGGCGTGTTGCAGATCGCAGAAGACAGTATGATAACTTGACCTAGAGACATAAACCTGATCACAGCCGAGACAGCATATGAGGATACGACTGTCCGGATGACTGCAACATTATCGGAATAAGTAATCTGTCTTGGTTACTTGACATGCTGGTACACAGAGGTGGCATATTGATGGACCGCAGTGAGATGTATTCGTCTGTCTGACATCAGCGAATACAAGATCTCGTTATATTGATTGAGTTCAAACCCTAACGAAGGTTCAGGGGTTTGCACGGGTTGACTGTTGCTTTGACTTGCCATGGTGGAGAGCCTAAGTAACGTGCTCGTATATCCGCATCTTGGGTAACAGCAGTTCGTGTAGTACCGCCTGAGACTGGGTTTAGGTAACCATATCTGAGTAATAGGATGTGGACATTCCCTGATGAGCTCAATGACATTCATCGTGTCAAAGTCCTACAGGCTAATTAAGTTCAGGCACGAGTGATAAGGATTGAGTGGTACTACTTTGGAATTATAAGATATTAATTAATTGTAGTTAGAGCTTGTCAGAGGATCCAATTAATTAATGGATGTCCGGTAACCTTAAGTATGGGGATTCTCAATTAATGCAGCCCGTTCTCATAACGTGGTAATAAAGGGGTAGGTCAGTATTAATTCTGTGGTGAAAAAGAATAAATATTAATTAATTAATTGTGTACTGGGTTGTGGACATGGGAATTAATTAATTTATAGGCCCACTTTATTATTTGCATTAGGTCCCAAGTCTGGCCCAAATAAATATGCTGAATTGAGCCCAGGAGCCCATTAGGATTTACAACCCTAGTTCTATAAATAGACAGCTCTCTCTCATAAGTTGTAACACAGTTGAAACACACTAAACCTAGGAGAGAGAGAGAGGGGCGCCGATTTCAACTGGAAGGGAGGAGAATTTCGATTCTGGTCCTGCTCAAACCACAGATCTACGGAGTCCTCACCAGTAGTAGATCTGAACAGCATTGGGATACAGATCTGAAGACCTGATCTAGAGAACATAAATCTTATTTCTTTTTTTTTATTTTCGAGTTTATTTTAAGAAATTAGATCTTTAATTTCTGATTCCGCAGATAAAATCGAATTGCGTGGTTGAATTGAAGTTGGAAATTCAGACGCAAAAGATCGGATCAGAATCGACAGAATTACGGTAATCCCTCAATCCACAAATCTGGTAATTAAATTCATAGGAGCACGCTAGGGTTTATTATGTATTTAATTGTGCACAATACCCATAAATCGATTCGGTTCAAGTGGTTTTGGTGATTCGATTCACGAGAAAACCCTACAATTGGTATTAGAGCCAGGTTTCTGATTTATGGCTCTTTTGTGAATAATTGAATTCAGTATGCGTGTATGGATTTACTGTTTTGTGGATGTTGGTTTTTGTTCCTCGTGGCAACTCATATAATTCAGCTCGCGGTGGTTTATCCGTGTAGGGCTGAATTAATTTTGTAAAATCACGAGAAAATCCGTGATTAGTGTAGATTTTGAAAATTTGTAATAGAATATATTCTGTAATTTTATTTTTCAAAATTATATAATTGGATGGGTCGAGGATGAAGAACGAAGACGGAGCCGACGCAGGGCTGGCAGAGGACGACGGCGGGCGGCAGTAGGCAGCGCGGTAGGCGCGCGAACGGGGCGTGCAACGCGCGCACGGGCAGCGGCCACGACGCGCGGCCTGCGAGCGCGCGAGGGACCAGGGCGGCGCGTGGTGCGCGCGCGTGACGGTGGTCCGACGACAGCGGTGGTCGTCGTCGGCTGATGCTGTCCCGTCGCGGTGGCTTGTGGTTTTGGTGGTTTGTGCAATCCTGTGTATACCCTAGGGTTTGCATAAGGGTTAGGGCAAATCATCAGATCACAAAGGCCTAAATCCCAAAAGATTTGGTGAATCAAGATTTGGAGGCCCTAGAATATTTGTATCTATCCAAATAGATTCAAATTTCAAATTGTAATAGATCGAATTTATTTTTCTATTTTTGTGGGGCCACGAGGAATTTTTGTTTGCCTTAATTGTCCTCGTATGATATGTGATTTATTATGTGCGCAATTAAGCATGTGTAGATAATAGGAAAAGTATGATTTATCGATTTGATTATTTACAGTTTTTCAAGCATGCTTATGTGATTAATTTCTTTTGTTGGATTATATTTTGGGAATTTTTGGGCTTGTTTAATTACATGCAAAAATTTGGAAAATATAATAACAAAGAAATTATATGTGCGCATATAAGAAACCTTTTAAAAGAAAAATACTAAGCAGATTTTTTAATTAAAATCAATAGACCTCCACAAAGTGGTCCTAGGCTGTAAGTGTATCTCTCGTTCTAGTAAACATCTACGAGTGTATCTTTCTAGTTCCTAGAGGTGCATGGGTACGGTTGTTGGGATTTCTAGACAAACAATTTAAATCATGTGAATAGTGGGAGGGTTTTGCGTAAACGTCTACGAGTGTAGCTTGCGTAAATCTCTTTCACAAGTATTATAGGATTGATTTAAATTTTAGATAACAAAAGCTTTAAGGGCTGTGCGGTATGGTTACGTGCCATGCTAAACTATCTCTTTTGGCCGGAGTTAAATTTGTAGTTAATGGCTTAGAAGCATCTTTGAATATAATGCAAGAATTGCATCCCTGTTCTTGAGAGATGGCTTGGTCTAAGGTTTTCACTAATTATTAATTTCTAGTGTCAAAAGCATCCTGACATGGTAGTGAAATTAAATGGATTGGGGCTTAAAACTCGCAGTTCTGGTTGAGGGTGACATCGTAAACGTCTACGAGTGTAACTTGCGGTGGGAACTCTTGGGCAATTAGTGGAAAACATTTGTATTTGATTTATTAAAAGGTTTTCAATGCATTTGTTTTCGAAGTTCTACATGTATGTTCTTATTTAAGATTCTTTATTGTTTCAGATATGTCTATGTCTACTGTCGATCATTTACTTGCTCTCAATCCTTTAACTGGTCCAAACTTCCATGAGTGGAGATACTGCATTGAGTATATCCTCCTGACTAAGCAACACATGTTTGTTCTTACTATGATGCCGCTTGCCCCACGTTACCATAAAGTCTCTAGACGTGAGAAGGAGTTCTATGACAGATGGGTGGCATCTGAGGATTTTACTTACAAGTTAATCTCAGATAACCTGTCTAGAGAACTCAAGCTCAAGTACATGGGCTATTGTAGCTCTGTTGTGATCTGGATGGACTTAGTGGCCATGTTTGGTGAAGTGGAACGAACTATCAACTGTGATCTCGTAAAAGACCTAATCTGTAAGAGAATGGTTGATGGCAGTTCGGTGACACTGCATGTGATGATGATGGATAACACCATGAAACGATTCACATGTAGAGGTGGATGTATATCTGATCGAGCTAAGGTCGATATAATCCTGAACTCTTTACCGCTTTCATTCTATGACTTTAAGAAGGATGTAGCTAAGAGAAGTGAGTACTCCTTCAAAGAGTTGCTCACTGATCTCATAGCAGAACAATCCATCGTACCTTCATGGGAGTCTGAGTTATCAGATCTTGAGCACAACTTGGGCACATGAAAGATGTGGTTCATACTGTGTGCAAGAATATGATTGATCGCAAATCACGTGAGAGGAGGTCAAATGAAATGAAGAGGGTTGGTGTCACTTCAAGTAAGAGCGCATGCGGAAGCAAGGGACAAGGTACGTCATTTTCATTTGTAACGGAAACATGTTTAGCATCAGTTTCTACTCATTCGTGGGTAGTGGATACTGGAGCTACTGATCATGTTTGTTACATTTTGCAGGGGTTCACACCGAGAAGGGTGCTGAAGAATGACGAGGTTACCATCTCAACGGGGAACGCAGCACAAGTGAGTGCAGCTGCCATTGGAGATTTCACCTTGTACTTTGATGATTCTGTTTTATCTTTGAGAGATGTTTTGTACGTGCCGGATTTTCGGCGGAACCTTATTTCAGTTTCCAAACTTTATGTTGATGGATATTCAGTTATTTTTGATAGTGGTGTTTCTATCATTGGTAATAATGGTGTTATCTGTCGTGGGATGTTGAATAATTCTCTCTATGTTGTTAACTGTAATCATAAGTCTTCCGCAAGTATTGCATGTAATTCATTCGTAATTGATAATCCTAGAAAGAGAAAACTTACTTCTTCTGATGAGGATCTTACATATCTCTGGCACTTGAGACTGGGTCACATCAGCTTGAAGCGGATTCAGAGACTTGCAGATGACGGTACATTGGACTTAGTCCGGGCTGTACCTTATCAAGTTTGTGAATCCTGTATCGAGGGCAAGATGTCAACTAGGCCTTTCAAGGCTAGTCAGTCTCGAGCAGAGGAAATGTTGGAATTGATCCATTCTGACTTATGTGGACCGATGTCCACGCAGGCTCGTGGAGGGTACGAGTACTTCGTCACTTTCATTAACGATTACTCAAGGTACGGATACGTTTACCTGCTTCGCTACAAGTCTGAATGCTTTGAGAAATTCAAAGAGTTCAAGGCTGAGGTAGAAAAGAAGGTCGGGAAAACTATCAAGTCACTACGATCTGACCGCGGTGGCAAATACCTCGGTAACGAGTTCCTGCAATATTTATCAGAAAATGGGATTACATCCCAGTGGACTGCACCGGGTACTCCCCAGCAAAATGGTGTAGCTGAAAGAAGAAATAGGACTCTTCTAGAGATGGTAAGATCAATGATGAGTTATGCAAAGTTACCAATTTCATTTTTGGGCTACGCATTGGAGACAGCAACTTACGTGCTAAATGTGGTGCCTTCTAAATCAGTTCCTAAGACGCCTTCTGAGCTCTTCCTTGGTCGCAAACCTAGTTTGTGCAAGTTTAGAGTATGGGGTTGTCCGGCACACGTACTGTCGAAGGAACCTGATAAGTTAGAAACAGGTCAAAAGTAATGATGTTCATAGGGTATCCCAGGCAAACGAAAGGTGGTTACTTTTACTGTCCTGAGAGTCAAAGAGTTGTTGTTAGCACCAACGCTAGATTTTTGGAGGACGAGTATGTGAGTAATTACAAGTTAAGGAGTGATATCGTTCTTCAAGAAATTGAGAACGAGAATGCAATTCCAAGGGAAGGGGAACGTGTAGATGTGGGTGCACCTGTGAGAGGCACAGCAGCACAGACACGTTCTTCAGTGCAAGGTGCAGGACCACAAGTTACTGCACCTACTACTGACACGGCACCGATGCCTCGTCGTAGTGGGAGAGTTATTTTCCAGCCGGAAAGGTACATGTTTGTGGGTGAGTCTTTGGACTTGAGCCCGGAAGACGGACATGAGGACTCTGACCCACTGACTTACGAAGAGGAAGTGCAGGACAAGGATGTTGCCAAATGGCTTGTCGCCATGGATTCTATAATTGAATCCATAACTCCTATGGATTTGCACAGTTGGAAAATGAAAGTTGTGTTTACCGACTTTGTGTCAGTGGGAGCGTGGTTTTCCTTGCACTATATGATGACATAATCCTATTTGGAAACAACAAGGGAGTGATGTCGGAAATCAAGGCTTGGTTATCAGAACAGTTCCAAATGAAGGATCTGAGAGAAGCTGGCTACATTCTTGGGATTAAGGTATTACGAGATCGTAAGAGAAGAATGTTAAGCTTATCACAGGCATCCTATGTGGATACTGTGATAGCCCGGTTCAGCATGCAACTCTCCAAGAAAGGCTTGCTACCTTTCAGACATGGCGTTCATCTTTCTAGTGGGCAGTGTCCTCAGACACAGCGGGAGAAAGATGAGATGAGTCTTGTACAGTACGCTTCGGCGGTGGGTAGTCTCATGTATGCAATACTGTGTACCAGGCCAGATATCTGTTATGCCGTTGGCATGGTAGCAAGATATCAGTCTAACCCTGGACAGGCGCACTGGGCTGCTGTAAAGCACATCCTCAATTACTTGAAGAGAACTAGGAATTACTGCCTAGTTTATCAAAGTGAGGATTTGTGCCCTGTGGGTTATACAGACTCGAATTTCCAAGGGGACCAGGATGAGAAGAAATCGAGCTCAGGATATGTGTTTACCCTGGGAGGTGGAGCTGTATCTTGGAGGAGCTCAAAGCAGAAATGCATTGCTGACTCCACCATGGAGGCGGAATATGTCGCCACCTCCGACGCCTCGAAAGAGGGGGTATGGCTCAGGAACTACCTTTTAGAGTTGGGCGTGATCCCGAGTTTGCCGAGGAGCATCACAATTTATTGTGATAACTCTGGTGCAGTGGCAAACTCAAAGGAACCGTGGTCTCACAGGGCAAGCAAACACATAGAGAGAAAGTACCATATCATACGAGAAATCGTATCGAGGGGCGATGTGCAAATTAAGAAGATTGACACTGCTGACAATCTTGCTGATCCATTTACAAAGAGCTTGCCGCAGAAAGTTTACGAAAGACATATTCGTGAGCTGGGCCTGAGGTGGATGCCGACCACTGACAGTGGTTAAAAGAGACAGCAGACTAGATAGACGGACTCTATACTCTGTAATAGCTTAGTTATGCTTTGAGTATAAGTGGGAGATTGATGGGTTTTGTATACTGAAAGCATTTATTATAATGAGTATACGACGGTTTATTTCTCCTATCTGTTAACAATCTTACATGTATGAACAATGGTATCCTCTTGTCTCACCGATAGGGACGATCATACGGCGTGTTGTAGATCGCAGAAGACAGTATGATCACTTGACCCAGTGAGACATAAACCTGATCACAACCGAGACAGCGTATGAGGATACAACTGTCTGGATGGCTGCGATATTGTCGGAATAAGTAATCTGTCTTGGTTACTTGACATGCTGGTACGCAGAGGTGGCGTATTGATGGACCGCAGTGAGATGTATTCGTCTGTCTGACATCAGCAAATACAAGATCTCGTTATATTGATTGAGTCCAAACCCTAACAAAGGTTCAGGGGTTTGCACGGGTTGACTGTTGCTTTGACTTGCCATGGTGGAGAGCCTAAGTAACGTGCTTGTATATCCGCATCTTGGGTAACAGTAGTTCGTGTAGTACCACCTGAGACTGGGTTTAGGTAACCATATCCAAGTAATAGGATGGGGACATTCCCTGAGGAGCTCAATGACATTCATCGTGCCAAAGTCCTGCAGGCTGATTAAGTTCAGGCACGAGTGATAAGGATTGAGTGGACTACTCAGGAATTATAAGATATTAATTAATTGTAGTTAGAGCTTGTCAGAGGCTCCAATTAATTAATGGATGTCCGGTAACCTTAAATATGGAGACTCTCAATTAATGCAGCCCGTTCTCATAACGTGGTAATAAAGGGGTAGGTCAGTATTAATTCTGTGGTGAAAAAATTAATATTAATTAATTAATTGTGTCCTGGGTTGTGGACATGGGAATTAATTAATTTATAGGCCCACTTTATTATTTGCATTAGGTCCCAGGTCTGGCCCAAATAAATATGTTGAATTGAGCCCGGGAGCCCATTAGGGTTTACAACCCCAGGTCTATAAATAGACAGCTCTCTCTCATAAGTTGTAACACAGTTGAAACACACTAAACCTAGGAGAGAGAGAGAGGGGCGCCGATTTCAACTGGAAGGGAGGAGAATTTCAATTCTGGTCCTGCTCAAACCACAGATCTACGGAGTCCTCACCAGTAGTAGATCTGAACAGCATTGGGATACAGATCTGAAGACCTGATCTGGAGAACATAAATCTTATTTCATTTTTTTTATTTTTGATTTTATTTTAAGAAATTAGATCTCTAATTTTTGATTCCGCAGATAAAATCGAATTGTGTGGTTGAATTGAAGTTGGAAATTCAAACGCAAAAGATTGGATCAGACTCGACAAAATTCTGGTAATCCCTCAATCCTCAAATCTGGTAATTATATTCATAGGAGCATGCTAGGGTTTATTATGTATTTAATTGTGAACAATACCCATAAATCGATCCGGTTCAAGTGGTTTTGGTGATTCGGTTCATGGGAAAACCCTACAGAAGAACCCCCCCTCCGGTGAAATGGTGCTGCAGCAAACTATTCCTCTAACTGCTGAGGAGGTTGCAACTCTGAAGAAGGCTGCGGAGACAGATCAGTGCTTTCAGAATTTAGAAGAGATTGAGAAGCTTGGCAATCTGCCCGTTGATCAGATTGAGGAGATCATGGCCAAGAAGCGAGCTGAACAAGTTTGATGCTTTCCCAGACATTCTTGAAGAAGAAATCGGCCCAGTCTACAGAGGCAGCATCGTCAATAGCCATCATTACCTGCCACATATCCCTTGAAAAACAGAGGTCGTAAGGCTCCTCTCCAAGCAGAATACCATGGGCAATGCGGAACATCACCCAATATGAGGTCTGAAGACCAGAGGCTGGAACATTAGGGCTGAACTCAAAGCGAGGAGAATGACGCCATCTCTCCCATGACTGCCATTCTGGAGCCACCTCTGCTCCAAGATAGTTCTGCACGGACAACGGACCTCAAGGAAGGCCGAAATCCTCAGCAAAGGTGTCGGGGGTCCAACGGACAAGCTTACCATGGAACACCCCGTAAATCGCATTCTGCTCAGCACGACAATCACCAAGGAAATCCCTGAGAATTTCTTCCTGGAAACGATGAGGGGTAGCACATGCAAACTGTGAGAGACCTCCCCACTGCAATGCGGCCATGACTTTCACGGCCACATCATAATCATCCACACAGTATCCATCCAGACCAGGCTCATCAAGAATCAGGTTGCGCCTGATCTCTAAGGTTTTTGGTGGAGAATCCATTAGTGGAGGAGGAAGTTTTCTTTTGGAAGGAAAGGTTGCAATTATGGGTTAGGTAAGAAGGAAAGTATTGATGTTTGGATAATCTTGAACAAGAGTATTTATAGAGAAATTATTAATTATGATGGGAAGACCAACAAAATCTGTCTGAAGATCACAATGATTCGTCTCTCGGAATACGAACCATCGCGAGTAAGGGAATCGACGTGTATGCATGGGGGAGTCAAATCATTTCAGCAGTAACAAGTAATGGTCATTGAGAGGCTCGAGGATCTCATCATCATTATTATTTTTTAGCAGAGTCACAACAGAGACTCAGTAGAGCTTCGAAAGATGCTAACGAATCATGTGGAAGGTTAGCACATTCTTTTTTGAATATGGGTGCTGAGACTCATTATCACCTATTAGCATCTTTGGACGGCTGCTAGATCAGAAGCATTAGCATATCCGAAATCGAGGCGGGATGACTCTAAATTCAAACTTGATGGGACCCGATAAGGCGCATTTAATGTAAGCAAATGGCGGCATCAACTGAGGAGACACCACGTCAGACGCACTCGAGTGTTTCTCGGAGCATGGGAAGCTATATTGGAAGACGCGTTCATTCTGAACCGTTGATCTAAACCATCTCAGATCTTCCCTCAACCGTTAGATCTCACATTCAAAAGTTTTACCCTATTTTGCTCTAATTACTGTTCACTTCTATTCATTATTTTTCCCTTCGAAACCCAGAGAAAAATTCTCAATTCTCAAAATTCTTCGAGATTACTCAAAGTTCTTTTCTTAAGACATGGCCTCCGACCCCAAATCCTCATCATCCCAGAAACCCACTTCCCATAAACATCGTACTGAAACCAGTGAACCCCTTCTCTTCAATTTTCCACCAAATTCTGAAGAACCCTTGCATGCGCGACATGCACCAGGTTTTACTGGCATTCTAAAGAAGGAAGATATTGATGATTCAATACCATATGGGCAACTAGTTATGATGGCTCGGAAGAAAGCGCAGACCGGCCACACAAAGGAGCAAAGGCGTTTAGCTCAAATCATGAAGGATCGTATTCTGTATAAACTTCTTGCTGCTGAACATATCCCAGATTGGATGATGGATATCCTCGACAGCAAATAGGTAATTCAATACTTATCCCCTGAACCCATGCATTTTCATCCGCATATGGTTTCTGAGTTCTATGCCAGAGCAGTAATGAGTAAGGATGGAAAGTCTTTTAAAACCTGTGTTTATGGAAGCATCATTGAAGTGAATGCCGACGTTCTTCCTAAGACTTTTGGTCTTCAAAATAAAGGGGGAACGTATATCTCAATACAAAGTAACAGATTATGATGAGATGGAAAGGATTTGGAATTTGTGGAAAAAGTCTGAGAAAATGATGGATAGAAAAGGTCAACTAATTTCATTCAAGGCTGCCACCCCCATTAATGCTCTAAAGGATGAGTTTAAAACTCTTGCTGAATTGGTGATCAAGATGTTTCAATGCGATGCTGGATCATATTCAGAGCTCTCTGCAAAGAAATATGCAGTGATGATGGCTCTCACGGACAGAGTGAAGGGCAATTGGGCAGAGTTTTTCTTTGAACGATGGGCAGAGCACGCCAGGAAGAATGATCACATGTCTGTAGATGGAACATTCTCATCGAATGTTAACTTTGGATTGAAAATAAGCAAATTTCTGGAGTTAGTCATGCATCCTAAGATGATTGATCAAGGTGTGAAATTACTTCCCACAGATTTCATTCCTGTAACAAGGAAGGCCCTCTTGATTTCGAGAAACCAAAGAAGTTGACCGGTAAGTCCAATGTCGATAAGGACAAGCCTACTTCAGATATGGAAGTAGACGAACGCTCTTTAGGACAACAGGTGCTTCAGACAGCATCACCTATCACTGCTGAAGAAATAGCAGTACTGACTAAGAATGCTGAAACAGAGCAGTGCTTTCAGCAACTCGAGGACATTGTAACCCTCGGTGATATGCCTACAGAAAAGATAGAGGAAATTATGGAGAAAAAAGAAGCAGAACAACCATGTTGGGAAAATATTCCTGAACTATCCTTAGGAGTACATAGTAAAAGGTTTTGTTGGATCAAACCTTAGTAGATGGTCGATCATTGCTGAACCTTAGCATAGCTTAGCAACTTATGTAATGTCCTGTATAGGGTGAATATTGAGTTGTAATAGAATAGGTTGCTTGAAACACTCTCAGCAAACATCAGAAAAAGCTAAAGAGGAAGAAAGATAGTGATAGCAGAATGCTGAGGAATCAACATTTGATAACACGTCACAGATTGCTAAAGGCATTAGCAATCCGAAGTCAAAGTAGCAGAAGAGCATTTCCTGCGCATCAAATCCAGCAGTATGCTGAAAGATATCCAGCATCCCGTTTCAGAAAAGGCTCAGCATAGCAAATCTCAACAACTGCTACACTGCCATTCTGACCAACGCGCGAAGACTAGACCTATCAGAAGTAGGTCGGAAAAGCCGTACGGAGACAGAAAAGTTGGTAAAAAGCTACCTGCAATTAAGATAAAAGATTCGTTGTGTCTAAACGGAATTGCCAACTCAAGTTTCGAATAGCCAACTATAAAAGGCAAGTCAAAGGAAGATACAAACGCTGCTCACTCTCTAACGCAAATACACGTACGAAAGATTACAAAAAGAGGCAAAAATCTCGAGAGCAGTTCAGTTGAAAGGCATAATACAGAGACATCGAAAAGCCTTCAACATCTTGAGTGTCTCACTTTATATCTGACACTCATCTGAGAGATTCTTGAGTTGATTCAAGAATCTTCAATCATTGGGATCACTTTCCTTATAGAAAGTATCCAGCAGTCAATTTCTCGAGAAGGAATTGATTAGGACGGGCACTGAAGCCGAAAAAAGGACAGTTCGGAAGGAACTTTAAACTCTTCCACAGGTGGTAAAAGCGAGTTTTACAAAGGTGCGCCCTTGACTCAGCCGGAGCCACACCTGAGAGGTTCGGAGTATCGGAAGATAGCCGTAAAGTAGACAGACCAAACGTCGGGTGCCTGCTTTATAGGAAAGGCAATTCTTTGTACACCGTATACTTTCTTAGTGAAACTTTTAGCGATTCGACTAAGGAGTGGACGTAGATCATTTGATCGAACCACTATAAATCTTGTGTTCTCTTGCTGGTTACTGTTCTATTACTTTACTACTACGGTGATTTAAACCTAGCAACGAGGTTGCTAGAGTATAACTGCAAGAAGAAACATAAGTGAACTTGAACAAGAACTCTAAGTTGAGAATAATCTAAATACAAGTAAACGCTACTTTATTTCGCTGCATTTCGTGTGTATATCTTATCGCTACCACGACGACTCTGATCTCGGGGACCAACAAGTGGTATCCGAGCGGGAGGTTGAAAAATCAACTGCTTCTGAGTCGCTTAGGACCTAGATCCTAATTTTCCTTGTGTTTCTTGTATCTGTGTCTTACATAGCTCAGGTAAAGGCAAAAATATTCAAAATGACGAATCACGCTCTTCCAAAGTACAACAAGGATGGATTTGAAACCTGGAAAATGAAGGCCATGATCCAGTTGCAGAGCATTCATCCATAGATGAGGAACATTCTCACGGTTGGTCCTATAGAGATCCTGAAGGTTAACACTGCACCACCTGGACCCGCTGGTGGTCCACCCAGACCTGAGATGGTGAAGAAACCCTACGAGGAATGGACTCTTGAAGACAAAAAGAGAGGCCAGCTGGAGTTTATCGCCATGAAACTAATCATGGATTGTCTACCTCCTCTGATGTTTGACAAAGCTCTAGACTACAACACAGCTAAAGAGATGTGGGAGTACGTCTGTGAAGTTTCTCAGGAGACGGAACAAATGAAGCGAAACAAGCTACAAGTAGCTGTAGACAAGTACGAATCCTTCGCCATGGTTCCTGGTGAAACCATTCAACTGATGGAAGAAAGATTCAACACAATCATAGGATAACTCAAAAATGTCGGCAAGACATATGACAAAGGGGAAATGAACAACAAAATTATATCCAAGCTCTATCCCAGAAGTGATTGGTTTGTCAAGATGACGAGCTAAAGTGAAAAGGATCTGAGCAACATGTCCACCGCTGAAGTTTTCTCTCAATTAAAGGCACATGAATTCATTATTCAGCAGTCGAAGAAGAATGAAGCTGCTATAGCACACCCAAATGAAACAAGTGCTGGAACTCAAGAGAACGTAGCATACTTCGTCAAAAAGGATGGAAACAAATGGAAATCTCCCAGGAAACCGTTCTATAATCAGGAGAGATCAACACCAACAACACCGACAAAGGAGACTCCCTCAACTTCTAACTCAAACAGTGAAAATTAAAAGATAGACGAGTTGGAGGAGCAGATGAAGAAGATACAGAAGATGATTTTGGAAGCAAAGGCCGAAAAGGAGGCAAAAGCAACCTCGATACAGCATCCTACTGAGAAAAAGATAAGGACATATTTTGAATGCAAATCCCCTGATCACTTGAAGCATGATTGTCCAAAAGTAAGTCCTGAAGAAAGAGAACGTTTGCGGCAAAGATTTGAAAGACGAGCAGTTCGAGCTGTGATAAAGGCGTTGCTGATGCGGACAGAAGTCCCAGATATTCCTGACAATGAAGAGGAATATTACCCCACTGACAAGGAAGATGAAGCCTTGATGGTCTTCGTGGCAAGAATCATTGAGAATGGTGAACAATCTGCTAATGCTGAGCAACCTTCCGAATCGGCCCTAGCAGCCGACAATCAAGAGGTAACATCTATAGTTAATACTTCATGCTCAGCACACACATTTGAATAGGAGGATTCCTTCTTGGATTCCGAGGAAGATTATCTTACCAAGCCGTCTTTAGAACTTTCAAAGGTACACACCTTGAAAAATGCTATCGTAGAAGATAATTCTTCACTCAAACAGAAAGTCATAAGTCTGACCGACAAAGTCGAAAGACTAAGGTCCAATAGTGAGGAGCTATCAAGACTTAGAACTAAATTTTCTGAACTCTCTGAAAATTTCAAAAATCTTGAAAAAGAAAATCTGATTTTGAAAAACAAAGCCAATGAGAAGTGTGTCTGCGCGTATATGACTAGTCAGGATATCTTGAATAACCTGATAAGCCAACAGAGACGTCATGGTGACCGATCTGGCATTGGGCACAGTTGTCATGATGAAAATGAAACTTCGAGGCAAAAGAGAAACATCACTTTTGTTTCTTCCAGAAAAATATTTGGTGATGGTAAAGAGAAGGATACATTAGTTGCTGAATCATCAAATGCTAGGACAAATGCAAAGCAGATCGCTCAGCAGAATATCAAGCAATCTGCTGGACCCAAGCAAAGTGTCAAGCACTATGCTAGACCTCAACAAAAAGTCAAGTAGAATGTAAGATTTCAGCAGAGTACCACAAGAGATGCTGAATCTCAGAAAAGTTCTCAATTTAGGTCTGCTAAGCAGAACTATTCAGCAAACTCAAGGACAAAGGCTGAGCATCATGTTTCAAATGCTAGGAAGCCAAATCCTATCATTTCTCGGGAAAGACACACTGAATATCATTCAGTGAAACCCCAGTACTATAATTACACACCACAGAGGAGAAACATCTATGTGAGACCCGAGTGTCAAATACGTGTATCATCAAAGGACGATGAAGGAAAAGAAGCACAACACACAACCACATACACACGCACATCAAAAGGTTGAGAAGGTTGACAAAATGGATCTCAAGGAGAAAACCTTGAAGATTACCAAAATGTGGGTTCCAAAAGGAACAATGACCCAAGCTAATCCTTCAGGACCCGACGCAAAACGGAGACCTAAATCAACATAATTGTTCTTGCAGGATCAGGATTCAAGTGCGAAGACATCAGGCATGTCAAATGAGTGGATCCTAGACAGTGGTTGTTCTGCACACATGACAGGAGACGAAGACCTGTTCTCAGATATTCAGAAATCATATGGTCCTTCTGTCGTGTTCGGAGATAACAGCAAAGGAAGAGTACTTGACAGAGGATGTATAGAGCGCAATGGACTAAGGATTGTCAACGTGGCTCTCGTATCAAACCTCAAACATTACTTACTAAGCATAAGTCAACTATGCAAAAACGGGTACACAGTATCTTTTTTCATTCAGGTTGTTCTATAGCTGACAATGCTACAGGAGAAGTATAACTTCGAGGAATTCGGAAAGGAGGCCTTTATGTTGTCGATTGGCAAAGTGGCCAACAACATTCATGCTTTCTAGCTCTGAGCAAAGAAGAAACCACATGGCTATGGCATAAAAGGTTAAATCATTTGAATTTTAAAACCATTAACCATATTGTCAGAAACGAGCTTGTCGCAGGTCTACCTGATGACATCACATTTCGTAAGGAAGGAGTATGCAAAGCCTGTCAACAAGGGAAGCAGACCAAAGCTTCGTTCCACTCCAACCCAGAGAAAAATACCTCAAGCAGGATTCTTGAATTCTTGCACATGGACCTATTTGGACCAGTCACTCCACCCTCTGTAAGTAAAAAGATATTTACTTTAGTGGTAGTTGATTACTATTCTAGGTACACATGGGTTCGCCTGCTTAAAGCCAAAGATGAGGTTAAAATCATCCTACCCGAGTTAATTCTTAAGGAGCAAAATAGTAAAGAGGTTACTGTGAAGAGGATCCGATCTGACAATGGAATCCTCATGGATTTCTGCGCAGAAGCTGGTATAAATCATGAGAGGTCCACTGCTAGGACTCCTCAGCTGAATGGTCTAGCAGAAAGAAGGAATCGGACACTGAAAGAAGCAGTGCAATCTATGCTAGCCGATGCTGACTTACCTGCTAAGTATTGGGGAGAAGCGGTGATGACAGCCTGCTATACGCAGAACAAAAGTTCCATTAACGGCCGATTCAACAAGACTCCCTACGAAGTATATAATGGTCGTAAGCCTAATTTAGATTATCTACGTGCTTTTGGTGCAACATGTTATATCCATAATGATGGAAAGTCGAAACTTAACACTTTTACACCTAAGTCAGATGAGGGTGTACTTCTTGGATATGGTCACCCTACTCACAAAGGTTATAGAGTGTTAAATAAGACTATTGGAATTGTGGAAATAACATGCAATGTTATTTTTGATGAATCTACTTTAGTGCGCAGAGCTATAAAAGAGATGAAGGAAACCAATCATGAGACTAATGATGTCAATGGTCAATCGATTCTGAACTCTTTCGAAAACTTACGAATTGATCCGACTAAGTCTATGAATGATTGTGATCCAATCCAGACGGGCTCAGCAGGTGACCAAACTGCTGACCAGACCAGTGATCCCAATGATCATGCTGAGGTCAATCCTCAAAAGGATAGCTTTAATATGCTTGATGATTCCCAAGTCTATAAGCTAAGGAAAGCTTTGTATGGCCTGAAGCAAGCGCCATGAGCATGGTACGGAACATTAACTAAGTTTCTGCTCGACAATGGTTTCAAAAAGGGAAGGATTAATCAAACACTCTTTCATATTAAAGACAAAGGAAGCATCCTACTTGTGCAAATCTATGTTGATGATATCATTTTTGGCTCAAAGAATCAAGATCTCTGTGATAAATTCTCTAAGCTAATGATGAGCAACTTTCAAATGAGTATGATGGGAAAGATGTCCTACTTCCTTGGACTTCAAGTTCAACAATCCAATGAATGAATTTTCATTCACCAAAGAAAATACACGCGGGATCTGATTGCTAAGTACTGTCCGGAAAGAACCAAGAGCTTAAGGATTCCCATCAGCAATGTGTGCATAGCAGATCTTGAAAAAGAAGGAGAAGCAGTGAATCCTACTTTGTATCGAGGGATCATTGGATCTCTGCTATATCTTACAGCCAGCAGACCAGATATCTCATATGATGTAGGAATATGTGCTAGATATCAATCTCAACCTAACAAAATGCATCTCGACACAGCAAGGCGAATTATCAGATATTTGAAGTGCACAGAAGGCTTAGGAATTTGGTATCCAAGAGCCGACAGTCTAGCTCTGAGAGGTTATTCAGATTCTGATTTTGGAGGATGCGAAATTGATAGGAAAAGCACCAGCGGAACATGTCAATTCCTTGGACATAAGTTGATCAGCTGGTTCAGCAAAAAGCAGCACTCGGTAGCAACATCAACCACCGAAGCAGAGTATGTAGCGGCTGCTAGCTGCTGTCAGCAAATTCTGTGGATTCGGCAACAACTTCAGGATTATGACATTTCTCCTGAATGTGTACCAATCTACTGTGATAACAACAGTGCTATGTGCATCACAAAGAATCCAGTACATCATTCCAGAACCAAACATATTGATATCCGACATCACTTTATCCGTGATCATCAAGAAAAGAAGGACATTGATATTCAGCGTCTATGTACGGAGGATCAAATAGCAGACATCTTTACCAAACCTCTAGCAGAAACAAGATTCAAAGAATTATGCATCAAATTAGGCCTGATGGAATTAGACGTTGTTGTGGATGAATGAGATGCTAGTCTCATTCTTTCTGGTTCTCGTAGATTTCTCTTTATTATCTTCAGCATACGATCAAGGTCTCTGCTAAATTAAGTCTGATAAGATGATGGCAAATGTCAAATACACTTCTAAACAGTCAGCAGATAGATAGTGTCTGCTCAGCAGAATATGTAAGGATTAAGATCAAATCTATCTTTTCTCTTGAGGACTTATGTCAAAGATCGTTATGATATGATTATGTTGTACAACTATTCATTTCTGAAAGATGGACATGCATTGAAAAAGGGAACTTCATTACATCTTCAAAAGGAAGGCCATTACATCATCTGTCAAAAGTCAACAAAACAGAAACAGAAAATAGGCCTACTACAGAGTTCTTTTTTCTTCAGAAAGGATACACATGCTTGTAGGGATAAAAATCAGCTCCCTGAAGGTAGGATGGTCCTTCAGCAATCTCTGGAAAATACTTTTCCATCAACCAGCTGAGCTGCATTCCATTCCGAAGTGGCACGAAAGGATGAAGCTAGACGCTTTCCCAGACATTCTTGAAGAAGAAACCGGCTCAGTCCACAGAGGCAACATCATCCATAGCCATCATTACCTGCCACACATCCCTTGAAAAACAGAGGTCGTACGGCTCCTCTCCAAGCAGAATACCATGGGCAATGCGGAACATCACCCAATATGAGGTCTGAAGGCCAGAGGCTGGAATATCAGGGCTGAACTCAAAATGAGGAGAATGACGCCATCTCTCCCAAGCCAACCATTCTGGAGCCACCTCTGCTCCAAGATAGTCCTGCACAGACAACGGACCTCGAGGAAGCCCAAAATCCACTGCAAAGGTGCCAGGGGTCCAACGAACAAGCTTACCATGGAATACCTCGTAAATTGCATTCGGCTCAACATGGCAATCACCAAGGAAATCTCTCAAAACTTCCTCCTGAAAACAATGAGGAGTGGCACATGCAAACTGTGAAAGACCCCCCCACTGCAATGCGGCCATGACTTTCACTGCCACATCATAATCATCCACATAGTATCCATCCAGACCAGGCTCATCAAGAATCAAGTTGCGCTTGATCTCTAAGGTTCTTGGTGGAGAATCAATTAGTGGAGAAGGGAACTTGTTTTTCTTTTGGAATGAAAGATTGCAATTATGAGTCAAGTAAGGACGAAAGTTGCGATGTCTGGATAATCTTGAACGAGGACATTTATAGAGAAATTGCTAATTATGACGGGAAGAAAGAGAAAAATCTGTCTGAAGATCACAATGATTCGTCTCTTGGAATACGGAACATCGCGAGTAAAGGAATCGACGTGTATGCATGGAGGGTTAAATCATTTCAGCAATATTAAGTAAGGGTCATTGAAAGGTTCGAGGATCTCATCATCATTACGATTTTTGAACAGAGTCTACAGAGACTCAGCAGAGCTTCGAAAGATGCTGACAAATCTCGTGAAAGCCTAGCAGATTCTTTTGAGAATATGGGTGCTGAGACTCACTATCATCTATTAGCATCCTTGGACGGCTGCTAGGTCAGAAGCAACAGCATATCCGGAATCAAGGCGGGATGACTCTAAATCCAAATTTGATGGGACCCGATAAGGCGCATTTAATGTACACAAACGACGGCATCAACTAAGGAGATGCCACGTCAGACGCACTTGAGTGTTTCTTGGAGCATGGGAAGCCATATGGAAAGACGCGTTCATTATGAACCGTTGATCTAATCAGTTGCAGACTTTACCTCAATCGTTAGATCTCACATTCAAAAGTTTAACCCTACCTTGCTCTGATCACTGTTCATTCTCTTTTTTCAAAATCCAGAGCAAAATTCCCAATTTCAAAATCTCCAAATTCTTCGAGATTACTCAAAATTCTTTTTCAAAGACATGGCCTCCGACTCCAAAGCCTCATCATCTCAGAAACCCACTTCCCATAAACATCGTTCTAACACCAGTGAACCCCCTCTCTTCAATTTTCCACCAAATTCTGAAGAACCCTTGCATGCGCGACATGCACCAGGTTTTACTGGCATCCTAAAGAAGGAAGATGTTGACGATTCAATATCATATGGTCAACTAGTTATGATGGCCCAGAAGAAAGCGCAAACAGGCCACACAAAGGAGCAAAGGCGTTTAGCTCAAATCATGAAGGATCGCATACTGTACAAACGTCTTGCTGCTGTACATATCCCGGATTGGATAATGGATATCCTTGACAGTGAACAGGTAATTCAATACTTATCTACTGAACCCATGCATTTTCATCCGCATATGGTCTCTGAATTCTATGCCAGAGCAGTAATGAGTAAGGATGGAAAATCCTTTAAAACCTGTGTTTATTGAAGCATCATTGAAGTGAATGTCGACGTTCTTGCTAAGACTTTTGGTCTTCGAAATAAGGGGGAATTTGTGGGAGGTAACAGATTATGATGAGATGGAACAGCGTTGGAATTTGTGGAAGAAGCCTGAGAAAATGAAGGATAGGAAAGGTCAACTAATTTCATTCAAGGCTGCCACCCCCATTAACGCTCTAAAGGATGAGTTTAAAACTCTTGCTGAATTGGTGATCAAGATGTTTCAATGTGATGCTGGATCATATTCTGAGCTCTCTGCTAAGAAATATGCAGTAATGATGGCTCTCACGGACAGAGTAAAGGGCAATTGGGCAGAATTTTTCTTCGAACGTTGGGCAGAGCACGCCAGGAAGAATGATCACATGTCCGTAGATGGAACATTCTCATCGAATGTTAACTTTGGATTGAAAATAAGCAAATTTCTGGAGATAGTCATACACCCCACGAAGATTGATCAAGGCGTGAAGTTACTTCCCACTGATTTTATTCCTGTAACAAGGAAGGAAGCCAACCCTCTTGACTTCAAGAAACCAAAAAGGTTGACTGGAAAGTCCAATGTCGACAAAGATAAGCCTACTTCAGATGAGGAAGTCGACGAACGATCATTAGGACACCAGGTGCTGCAAACGGCATCACCTGAAGAAATAGTGGTACTGACTAAGAACGTTGAAACAGAGCAGTGCTTTCAGCAACTTGAGGACATTGTAACCCTCGATGATATGCCTACTGAAGGGATAGAAAAGATTATGGAAAAGAAAGCAGTGGAACAGCCACCGCTCGTGATTGGTCAACTTGCTCTTTTAATTTCATCTGAACAACAAACAGAGGTTGTGCCAACAGAGAAAAGGAGATCTACTCGTCAACGACTGTTTAAAACTGCTGAACTTCAGGAAATAGAAGAAGCAAAGAAGAAAACAGCTGCTGATCAAGCTGCTGCTGCTAAGGAAAAGGTGATTGACCCACCCTTGTCCTCTAAAAGTTTTGAGGATCGTGTCAAAGGCATACGTGAAACTAAAAGAAAACGTGTCGCTGCAAAGAAAGCACAGGAAACTAAAGAATACAGAAAGAAGATAGAAAGAATTACGTTTGAAGGAAGAGATTTGAATTTCGAACAGATAAAGCAATCTCACGACGAGCGACAGGCTCAAAAGAAGATTGCTAGTGCAACATCAAACGAGGAAGCTGCTAAAGAATTGAGTAGAGCAGCAAAGAAAGGCAAGACAACAGTAGACTCTACTCAGAAAGGGAAAGAGGTGGAAATTCTTGTTGAAGTAAGTAAAACTGCCGAAATAACACCTGAAGAAGACGGCATGACTGACGCAGAGCTAGATAAGATGATCCACTCTGGCGCTTTCAATGCTAAGGAACACTCCAAAGGCAAACAGGTTCAGATTCGTGAACCAACCGACGAACCCCATAAAGGCGATAGTTCAGAGGAGGACGTACCACACAATGTAACAGATGTTATACCTCCCAGGGATAAGGATATAGGGTCGTCAGGAACCACAAAGGAGATTGCAGACACGGACATGTCTGCTGAAGAGCCTACTGCTGAGGAAAATGTTGTTGAGTCTGGAAAGGAACCGTCCGCTGAAGACATGACTCATACAATTGCTGAAGATTCTACTGTAGCTGAAGTAATCATGACGGACACTGCTGAAGAAGTCCATGTTGCAGAAGAGACAACAGTCGCTGCTGATAATGAGGATCACGCAGATGATACGATGGAACAGGACGTCTCCTCTGCTGGATTCTTGAATGAGTCCACCTGCTCATCAGAATCTCATTCTGAGGGGGAATCTAATGAGGTATTTGATGCCAAAACTTTTAGAAAATACCCCACCTTGAGGAACGAACAACTGAGGATCCCATTTCATGGATTACCTGGCAAACTCTTCCGCTCTAGAAGTGTAGCTCAGTGGTGCGCATCTGTCTTGCTTGAAGATGATTCGAATGTCGATCTCCAAGAATGGAGTGATGAAATCTTAGCATTTGTGGATCAAGAGGTCAACAGGGACATTACCGGGGTCTTCTATGTTGAAATTGATGAAGGAACAGATGAAGTCGAGGTGCTTGGTAAACAATTCCGACGATGGAAAACATATGATTACATTATGCATGAACTTTGTTTTGAAGAAATGATGATTACCATTGCAAGGAAAGGCCTCAATTTCTGGCGTTCCGAAGAATTATGGGCAAACGAATGGATGGATCAGCCCTCCTGCATGAAACAGTACCGATCAACAGGTGATTGCAAGATTGAGCGTCATTCGTGCCCACAGAAAATTCTCCACATCCCAGTCGCTGCCCCGATCACAGTTTGCTCCAGATAAGAAGTCTATTGCACATATACAGCTAACCAAAAGACAAAGGGCTGCAATGGATGCTTATCAGAAAAGAAAAGCTGCTTATGAGGAGAAGTTGCGAGTTAGAAGCCTAGAACTAGCCGCTTTTGAACAGGCGAAGGAAGAAGAGGCTAAGAGACAGGACTATCTCAAAATGATTAATTTTCAGAAAGACTATTCTAGAGCTGCTATCTCACTTCAAGCTTCTGAAGCTCAAGGTTCTGCTTCATGGAAGTGGATACCAATGTGGTTACTGAAGCTACCACCCAAAGAATTGAAGTAATTGTCCCAGAATCTGCGATCATACCAGTGGAAGGAGAAGTTTGTGAAATTACTACCACAGCAAACGGTAATGAAATGGTTATTTCCAACATTCCCATTGCTGCTGAACCGGTACAAGTGAGTTTTCAATCTCTTGTCAACATACTCCACAACGCACTACATCAACGCGACATTTAGCAAGCCAGATTCAATGAAGAAGTCCTAAAAGAGGTTGCTGATGTACGAGGAGCAATCTCTGAAGTTAAAACCTCTGTCTCTGAGGTTCAGCAAAAGGTTGGTCAAGTTACTGAAAAGATCACATATGTGGAAGAAACCGTCTCTACGGTGCAAACAAATGTGGTGACTCTCCGCGTAGATCTTGATGCACACAAGTCTTTCTCCACTTCTGTTTTGGATGCGCTCAAAGAGGGGGAAGAAAGAAGGATTGTTGAACAAGCAAGGGTGAAAGCAGAGGAAGCTGAGCTGTTGCGGAAAGAAAAAGAGTTTGAACGTACAATGATGGAACGAAGGATGAAGCTAGAAGAACAACAGAGAGCAGAACAACGAGCACGTATCGAACAGATGGAGAAACTTATGGCCATGACAATGAAGAAGGTGGAATCTCTTGAGAAACCAAAACCTCAACCAGACACCCAGAACTAAGGTCACCTTCATCTGTCACCTCTTTTTTTTTTCGTGATTCTGAGAACTGATTTCACTGAACTTGTAATTGCAATATCATATATAAAATCATCAGAATCATGACAAAATCTTACTGTCTAAATTCTGATTTTCCGAGTGCGTACAATAGTTGAAATACACTCTCTGTGTATTCAACGAATCAGAATCTGGAAGATAGGCCAAAAATGTTTACTGAATGATTTACTTGTAATATAAGGAGAATCGTACTTAAAATAGAAGATTTTTTCTAAGGACTTAAAGCAAGTAAGATTCTGAGATAGTTTGTCTAGAAATTTCCTTGTAACTCAGAATTGTTCGCTGCTAAGTCTCGGCAATCCTTAGTAAGCTTTGATCGCACCAAAAAGGGGGAAATTATTGGGAAAATATTCCTGAACTATCCTTAGGAGTACATTGTAAAAGGTTTTGTTGGATCAAACCTAAGTAGATGGTTGATCATTGTTGAACCTTAGCATAGCTTAGCAACTTATGTAATGTCCTGTATAGGGTGAATATTGAGTTGTAATAGAATAGGTTGCTTGAAACACTCTCAGCAAACATCAGAAAAAGCTAAAGAGGAAAAAAGATAGTGATAGCGGAATGCTGAGGAATCAGCATTTGATAACACGTCACAGATTGCTAAAGGCATTAGCAATCCGAAGTCAAAGTAGCAGAAGAGCATTTGCTGCGCATCAAATCTAGCAGTATGCTGAAAGATATCCAGCATCCCGTTCCAGAAAAGGCTCAGCATAGCAAATCTCAACAATTGCTACACCGCCATTCTGACCAACGCGCGAAGACTAGACCTGTCAGAAGTAGGTCGGAAAAGCCTGTACGGAGACAGAAAAGTTGGTAAAAAGCTACCTGCAATTAAGATAAAAGATCCGTTGTGTCTAAACGGAATTGCCAACTCAAGTTTTGAATAGCCAACTATAAAAGGCAAGTCAAAGGAAGATACAAACGTTGCTCACTCTCTAACGCAAATACACGTACGAAAGATTCCAAAAAGAGGCAAAAATCTCGAGAGCAGTTCAGTTGAAAGGCATAATACAGAGACATCGAAAAGCCTTCAACATCTTGAGTGTCTCACTATACATCTGACACTCATCTGAGAGATTCTTGAGTTGATTCAAGAATCTTCAATCATTGGGATCACTTTCCTTATAGAAAGTATCCAGCAGTCAATTTCTCAAGAAGGAATTGATTAGGACGGGCACTGAAGCCGAAAAAGAAGGACAGTTCTGAAGGAACTTTAAACTCTTCCATAGGTGGTAAAAGTGAGTTTTACGAAGGTGCGCCCTTGACTCAGCCGGAGCCACACCTGAGAGGTTCGGAGTATCGGAAGATAGTCGTGAAGTAGACAGACCAAACGTTGGGTGTTTGCTTTACAGGAAAGGCAATTCTTTGTACACCGTATACTTTCTTAGTGAAACTCTTAGCGATTCGGCTAAGGAGTGGACGTAGATCATTTGATCGAACCACTATAAATCTTGTGTTATCTTGCTGGTTACTGTTCTATTACTTTACTACTATGGTGATTTAAACCTAGCAACGAAGTTGCTAGAGTATAACTGCAAGAAGAAACTTAAGCGAACTTGAACAAAAACTCTAAGTTGAGAATAATCTAAATATAAGTAAACGCTACTTTATTCCGCTGCATTTCGTGTGTATATCTTATCGCTACCACGACGACTCTAATCTCGGGGACCAACAAGCCACCACTTGTGATTGGTCAATTAGTTGTTCCAATTTCATCTGAACAACAAACAGGGGTTGTGCCAACCAAAAAAAGGAGATCTACTCGTCAACGGCTATTTCAAACTATTGAACTTTAGGAAATCGAAGAAGCCAAGAAGAAAGCAGTTGCTGATCAAGCTACTGCTGCTGCTGAAAAGGAGATTGACCCACCCTTGTTCTCTAAAAGTTTTGAGGATCGTGTCAAAGGCGTACGTGAAACTAAAAGGAAACGTGACGCTGCAAAGAAAGCACAGGAAACTAAAGAATACAGGAAGGAGATGGAAAGAATTATGTTTGAAGGAAGAGATCTGAATTTCGAACAGGTAAAGCAATCTCACGACGAGCGAAAGGCCCAGAAGAAGATTGCTACTGCAACATCGAACGAAGAAGCTGCTGAAGAATTGAGCAGAGCAGCAAAGAAAGGCAAGACAACAGTAGGCTCTACTCAGAAAGGGAAAGAGGTGGAAATTCTTGTTGAAGTTAATAAAACTGCCAAAATTACACCTGAAGAAGACGGCATGTCTGATGAAGAGCTAGATAAGATGATCCACTCTGGAGCCTTCAATGCTAAAGAACACTCCAAAGGCAAAAAGGTTCAGATTCACGAACCAACCGATGAACCCAATCAAGGTGATAGTTCAGAGGAGGACGTACCACATAAAGCAACAGATGTTATACCTCCCAGGGATAAGGATGCAGGGTCGTCAGGAACCACAAAGGAGATCGAAGACACCAACATGTCTGCTGAAGAACCTCCTGCTAAGGAAAATATTGTTGAGTCTAAAAAGGAACCGTCCGCTGAAGACATGGCTCATAAAAATGCTGAAGAATCTACTGTAGCTGAAGTAATCATGACGGACACTGCTGAAGAAGTCCATGTTGCTGAGGAGACAACAGCCGCGGCTGATAATGTGGATCAAGCATATGATACAATGGAACAAGAAGTCTCCTCTGCTGGATTTTTGAATGAGTCCACCTGCTTATTAGAATATGATTCTGAGGGGGAATCTATTGAGGTTTTTGATGCCAAAACTTTTAGAAAATACCCCACCTTGAGGAACGAACAACTGAGGATCCCATTTCATGGATTACCTGGCAAACTCTTCCGCTCTAGAAGTGTAGCTCAGTGGTGCGCATCTGTCTCGCTTGAAGATGATTCGAATGCCGATCTCCGAGAATGGAGTGATGAAATCTTAGAATTTGTGGATCAAGAGGTCAACAGGGACATTACCAGGGTCTTCTATGTTGAAATTGATGAAGGAACAGACGAAGGCAAGGCACTTGGTAAACAATTTAGGCGATGGAAAACGTAAGATTACATCATGCATGAACTTTGCTTTGAAGAAAGGATGATTACCATTGCCAGGAAAGGCCTCAACTTTTGGCGTTCAGAAGAATTATGGGCAAACGAATGGATGGATCAGCCCTCCTGCACGAAATAGTATACCGATCATCAGGTGATTGCAAGATTGAAAGCCATCCTTGCTCACAGAAAGTTTTCCGCATCCCAGTCGCTGCCCCCATCGCAGTTTGCTCCGGATAAGAAGTCTGTAGCACATATACAGTTAACCAAACGACAAAGGGTTGCAATGGATGCTTATTAGAAAAGAAAAGCTGCTTATGAGGAGAAGTTGCGAGTACGAAGCCTAGAACTAGCCGCTATTGAACAGGCGAATGAAGAAGAGGTCAAGAGACAAGATTATCTCAAAATGGTTACTTTTCAGAAAGACTATACTTGAGCTGCTACCTCACTTCAAGCTTCTGAGACTCAAGGTTCTGCTTCAAATCCCGCTCAGGATGTAGTGGTTGACTCAATGGAAGTGGATACCAATGTGGTTACTGAAGTACCTGCGAACACAACCACAGCGGTAGGCACCACCCAAAGACTTGAAGTTGCTATTCCAGAATCTGCAATCATAACAGTGGCAGGAGGAGATGGTGAGATTACTACCACAACAGACGGAAATGAAATGGTTATTTACGACATTCCCATTGCTGCTGAATCGATACAAGTGAGTTTTCAATCTCTTGTTAACATACTCCACTACGCACTGCATCAACGCGACATTCAGCAAGCCAGATTTAATGAAGAAGTCCGAAAAGAGGTTGCTGATGTACAAGAAGCAATATCTGGAGTTAAAGCCTCTATCTCTGAGGTTCAGCAAAAGGTCGGTGAAGTTACTGAAAAGATCACACATGTGGTGGAAATCGTCTCTATGGTGCAAATGAATGTGGTGACTCTCAGAGTAGATCTTGATCAACACAAGTCTTTCTCCGCTTCTGTTTTGAATGCGCTCAATGAGGGGGAAGAAAGAAGGATTGCTGAGCAAGCAAGGGTGAAAGCAGAGGAAGCTGAGCTATTGCGGAAAGAGAAAAAGTTCGAACGTACTATGATGGAATGAAGTAGGGGTGGCAATTCGTGCGGATCGGATCCTTATCGTGTCAATCCATTATCGATCCGATCCGTTAAGGTCAAATCCGTATCCGATCCGTTAAGAAAAATCAAAATCCGTATCCATATCCGATCCTTTAAGCTCAAATTCGTATCTGCACGAATCCGATCCGTATCCGTTAAGGATCCAATAAATATCCAATTCGAATGATCCGTTATGTATCTGATCCGATAAAGATCCGATAAGAATCCAAATCGGATTAATTCAATAAGAATTCATTTCAATAAACACAATTATAATCCAATAAAAATTTGATAAGATAATACAAAATTGTCATATTTGATTGTTCAAATAATGTGTTTGATAAATAAATAAAATTGCAACTTCATTTGAAACTAAAATCCTCAATCAAATATCCGAAGATACATAGATAAATCTTAAATTACAATTCTAGTGATCAATCCTTCACCTTAGTCGTCAATACTTCACTTACAATTTTGAGGGAGAAAAATATTAATTAAAACTTTAAGATTTGTAACAAATAAAATAAATTATAATAAATACTTTTAATCTATCATGGTAAAATTGAAAGAGTTGAGACAATTAATAAGAATCTACAATACTTTCATCAACATTGAAATTTAAGATCCCACATTTTAGTTAATTCGTTGTTGATACAACTTAATTGAAAACTTGAAGTTGAGAAAAAAAGAAAGTTGTTAAATTTTGATAGTAGAAGAAAATAAATATTAAAAATATAATTAATAGATAAATAAATACATTTTTTAGTGGTGAATTAATAATGGGACACGAACAATGAAGAATCAAAAGATTTGAGTTTTTGAAAGAACTTTAAATCTATATTAATATATCAAAATCAATTAATTAATTATTATATTTAAAAAATAAATAATTTTTATTAATTTATTAACGGATATCCGTATCCGATCCGTATCCAATCCGAATCCGATCCGAAATTTTTGTGTCCTTATCATGTCGATCCGATAAGGATCTATATCCAATAAGCCTCAATCCGTATCCGTTATTATCGTGCGAATTCGTGTCGGATTATCGGATCGGATCAAAAATTGCCACCCCTAGAATGAAGGATGAAGTTAGAAGCACAACAGAGAGCATAACAACAAGCGCGTATCGAACAGATGGAGAAACTCATGGCCATGACAATGAACAAGGTGGAATCTCTTGAGAAGCCAAAACCTCCACTGGATGCCCAGAACTAAGGTCATCCTCATCTGTCACTTATTTTTTTTTTAGCCGTGATTCTGAACTGATTTCACTGGACTTGTATAAAATCATATATGAAATCATCAGAATCATGACAAAATCTTACTGTCTAATTCTGATTTTTCGAATGTGTACAATAGTTGAAATACATTCTCTGTGTATTCAACGAATTAGAATCTGGAAGATAGGCTAAAAATGTTTGCTGGATGATTTATTTATTACTAAGGGAAAATATTCCCCAGCATATTTTGAGGGGGAATTTTATTTAAATTAGAAGATCTTTTGCTAAGGACTTAAAGCAAGTAAAGTTCTGAGAGAGTTTGTCTAGAAATTTCCTTGTAACTCAGAATTTTTCGATGCTAAGTCTCAGCAATCCTTAGTAAGCTTTGATTGCACCAAAAAGGGGAAAATTCTTCGTAAAATATTCCTGAACTCTCCTTAGGATCACATTTTAAAAGGTTTTCTTGGATCAAACCTTAGTAGATGGTCGATCATTGTTGAATCTTAGCATATCTTAGCAACTCTTGTAATGTCCTGTATAGGGTAAATATTGAGTTGTAATAGAGTAGGATACTCTCAGCAAACATCAGAGAATGCTAAAGAGGAAGAAAGCTAGTAATAGCAGAATGCTGAGGAGTCAGCATTTGCTAACACATCACAGATTGCTAGGGGAGTTAGCAATCCGAAGTCAAAAGTAGCAGAAAAGTATCTGTTGCACAGACAAACATCAAGCCCAGCAGTATGCTAAAAGATGTCCAGCAGTCCGTTCCAGAAAAGCTCAGCAAAGCAAATCTCAAAGATTGTTGCACCGTAATTCTGACCAACGCGCGAAGACTAGACCTATCAGAAGTAGGTCGAAAAAGCCTGTACGGAGACAGAAAAGTTGGTAAAAAGCTACCTGCAATTAAGACAAAAGATCCGTTGTGTCTAAACGAAATTGTCGACTCGAGTTTTGAATCTCCAACTATAAAAGGCAAGTCAAAGGAAGATATAAAAAGCTGCTCACTCTCTTACACAAAAAGATATTCGAAAGATTCTAAAAAGGCAAAAAGGTTCGAGAGCAGTTCTGTTGAAAGGCATAACACAGAGACATCGAAAAGCCTTCAACAACTTGAGTGTCTCATTGTACGTCTGACACTCATCTGAGATATTCTTGAATTTATTCAAGAATCTTCAATCATTGGGATCGCTTTCTTTATAGAAAGTATCCAGCAGTCAATTTCTTGAAAAGGAATTGATTAGGATGGGTGCTGAAGCCGCAAAAGACGGACAGTTCAGAAGGAACTTTAAACTTTTCCAAAGGTGGTAAAAGCGAGTTTTACGAAGGTGCGCCCTTGACTCAGCCAGAGCCACACCTAAGAGGTTCGGAGTATCGGAAGATAGCCATGAAGTAGCCAGACCAAACGTCGGCTGCCTGCTTTACAGGAAAGGCAACTCTTTGTACACCGTATACTTTCTTAGTGAAATTCTTATCGATTCGGCTAAGGAGTGGACGTAGATCATTTGATCGAACCACTATAAACCTTGTGTTCTCTTGCTGATTACTGTTTTATTTCTATTGTGCGACTGTGATTTAAAACCTAGCAACGGAGTTTCTAGTGTATAACTGCAAGAAGAAACTTAAGTGAACTTGAACAAAACCCTAGTTGAGAATAACCTAAATACAAGTAAATGCTATATTATTCCGCTGCATTTCGTGTTTATACTTTATCAAGACTACGACGACTCTGATCTCAGGGACCAACAAGGCCGCTGCGAAAAAGGCTGTTGAGAAGAAAGCAGATGATTGACCTCTATCCTCCAAACCCTTTGAAGAAAGATTAAAAGAAATCAGAGAGACAAAGTGGAAGAGGAAGGCAGAGAAGGTAGAGAAAGAGAAGAAGACCTTCAAGAAAACAATGGAGGAGATGACTTTCGAAGCACGGGATAGAAATTTTGAGCAGGCCAAGTAGGCTGCTTATGAGCGCGATGCGAAGAAAGCCGCTAACCGGCTAACAACAAAGAAAGCTGCTCAGCTGCTAGCTGGGGCAATTGACGAGGCTACAGCTATCAAGAAAGGAAAGAAAAAGTTGGTAGCAGAAGAGGAAGTGTCCACAACCGTGACTGATAAGGATGCCTAATCAGACAGAAAGCTCGACGCTCTGCTAAAGTATGGAGTTTTTGATGCTCCGGAGCGCCCCTCTGGCGGTCGAAGTGTTGTGATAAGAGAGCCAACTGATGCGCCAGGAGGAAGCAGTAGTGCTCAGCCCGAGGAAGTCATTGCTGGAAGCTCTGGAGGTATAAATGCTGAGGGCGGTGCTGGAGGTGCAAGTGCTGAGAAGTCCACTACTGAGCAAGTTGCTAGCAGAAGCAAAGGAGGTGCTGAAAGGATGACTGCTGAGCACGGCGCTAGCAGTGGGGCCGATGCTAAAACTTCAAATGTTGAGGCGCAGCTTAGCACTACTGTTCCCCCATCTGCTGAGCCAGAACAAATTCAAGCAAAAAGCGCCGATGTTGAGGATAGGAGCTATGTTGAGCAAGATCCAGGCTTCTTGAATACTTGCTTCTCTGAATCTGATTCCGATGGCGAATCTGCAGATGTGTTTGATGCCAAGCTCTTGTGGAAAATCACAACTGCAAATAATGAATGTCTCCGAGTTCCTTTCAAAGGACTGCCAGGCCGAAGGTTCAAACTCAAGAGAGTGGCACAGTTGTGCGCTCCAGTATACCTTGCTAAGGAGGTAAATTCGGATTACTTTCCTATGTTTTTGGAGATAGAAGATTTTGTGATGGCTGAAGTTGAAAGAGACATTGCCAACGTCTTCTATGCTGAGCTCGATAAGACCACTCCAGAAGGGAAGCTGTTGGCTGATGAGTTCAGGAGGTGGAAAAAATCTGACTATATGATGCACCAGCTAAGTTTCGAGGAGCGAATGCTGGTGATCACATTTAAAGGCTTCAATTTTTGGAGGACAGAGGAAGCGTGGGCCAATGGCTAGATAGATCAAGTGGCTGATTCCAAGCAGTACTCTGACAAGCAAGTGATTGCAAGGCTACAAGCAATTCGTGCTCATAGGTTGTTCTCCAAGTCTACATCCTTGCCTAAATCTACATTTGCTCCAGATGGCTACTCTGATGCCAAGGTTGAGCTATCCAAGCGCCAAGCACGAGCTGCTGCTGAGTACAGGCGACGCCAGGCAGAATACAAAGTCATAAAGAAAGAAAGACTTTTCACCAGGATGGTCGCTGCTAAGAAGGAAGAGGAGATGGCTAAGCAGCAGAGCCGAGAGGACCAATTGCTCGTCCTGTATATGGAAGATGATGTGCTGGAAATAGCAAAGGCTGCTTATGCTACTGCATTAGCCAGAGCTGCTGAAGTTGCCAAAGCCATGGAGGGTGTTTAGACGTTAGAGGAAGCAGAATGGATTTATGAGGAAGATGCATACTTGAATGCTACCGCCGATGAAGCAGAGGTTGCTGCCCTTGCTGAGGCACAAACAAAGATTTGGAGGGCGGAGCAACAAGTGCGCATTAATGAAGAGGCCACATACTTAAAGGAGTTAGCCAAAGCTTATGACCTTGCTGAGGCTTTAGCAAAGGAGTGGAATTCTAAGGAGGCCGAACTCATACTTGTTGAAGCTCAATACTCTGAGGAGCAGAGTGAGTGGTATGAAGCAGAAGACATGGATGTTGAACCGATTTCTAAAATTCATCCATCCACTTCTGGAGGAGAACTTGTCACTATATCATCTGTTATGGACATTCCTCCTGTAAGTTCTCACGACTTCACCTCTTACTTGAACATTGTTGTTCAATTTGCTGTGCAAACTGCTATATCTTCTGTAAATGAGCGAATGGCGCTGGAAGCGGCCGATATAAGGAGGAAAGTTGAGTAGGTCAGGAGTGGAGTGTTTGAGGTCAGAGCCGAAGTTGTTGAGGTAAAGCATGATATTGCTGAAGTCAAGACCGACATGAACGTGATGAAGAAAGATGTTGCTGAGTCTCAGAAGCAAGTGGTGCAAACCGTAAACTCTTTCTCAACCACCTTTTTGGCTGCTCTCAAAGAGGGGGAAGAGAGGAGGCTTGCTGAATTAGAGCAGAGGAAGAAAGAAGATGAAGCACTGGTTGCGGCTGCTGAAGAGCGCAGACCTGCTCTGGAAGACATGAAGAAGAAAGAATTGGAGCTAAAAATCAAGATGCTTGAAATGGAAAATGAGAAGGTTGCTAAACAGCTGGAGAGAGAAGCCAAGGAGAGGGAAGCTAGCAAGGCCTATCTCGAGAAGTTCATGCAGCTAACAATGAACAAATTTGACGATTAGACAAAGGGAAGAAGCCTGCTGCTGACCCTTAAATTTCTTATATTAGCAAACCTTATGTAACACTTCTTTTTTATCTTTTTTGATTTCATTTGTACTTGTAAAAATCTCAAACTCATATGAATGAAATCGGATCAGACTCAGACAATCTCTCATTGTCCACTTCTGATTTTTCGTGCGTGTCTTAGTTGAAATACACTATCTGTGTATTCAACAAAAATGCATGTGGATGCTGAGTAATTTTGTCTTGGATTGATTGTGAATGATTGCTGAATTATTTGGGTGCTAGAATTCCTAGCATATTCCTTGCAACATTTACTTACGTTTAATTGAGAAATATTTCCCAACACTTGTTGAGGGGGAATTTTATTAAAACCAATCCTGCTAGAACTAAGTTGGATAAACTCTGAGTTAGATTGCTAGAATAGCTCTGGTACTAAGAAATTTTTGTAAAACTAAGAAATTTTTTCCTCTTACATTCAACAAGTGATAGTAAGCTTTGATCGCAACAAAAAGGGGGAAATTGTTGGGAATTATTCACGAATTCTCCTTTAGGATCATATTGTAAAAGTTTTGTTGAATCAAAGCTTAGTAGTTGGTCGATCATTGCTAAATTATAGCATAGTCTAACAACTCTGTTGTAATGTCCTGTTTAGGAAAAATATCGAGTTGTAATAGATTAGGAAGTGCTTGAGAAGATTGCTGAAGGATTCAGCAAATGGAACGAAGAATATCAAGTCAAGCAACTTCGGGATGCTAGAAGAACTCTCAGCAGATGGTAGCTGCTTGAGAAGTCAGCAGACAAGAATGACTGCTAGAGAGGTTAGCGATCAAATGCTAAGGAGAATGATTGCTAAGGCGTTAGCAATCATATGCTGAAGGAAGAGACTGCTAAGAGCATTCGCTCAGCAGTCAGCTGTAAGGATATAGCAAAATGCTAAAGGAGTTAGCATTCACTACTGCTAAGGAGATAGCAGAATGCTAAAGGTGTTAACATTTGCTTCTAAGAAGAAGATTGCCAGAAGGCATAGCAATCAAGGAACATGACTCAAGTGTTGAGTACGTATCTGCTGAGGAGTCAGCAGACTTAGCTATGAAGATAGATTGCTAGATACACTTAGCAATCGAAAAGAGTCAAAATGCCTAGCAGAGTACTCCCAGCATTCAGCATTCCCCGATAGAATGCTAAGCAAGGAGATACTCAGCATACGCTTGCTAAAGGCGTCCGTTCTGATAAGAAGTACAACCAAGGACAAAAGTTTTCCCGAAGTAGGTCGGAAGTACTATATGATGCTGGAACGGAGGAAAAAGCAAGTAACTCTTTTGGACGAAGAAGTCGTTGTGTCTAACGGGTATGGAGATTCAAAGTTTGAATCTTCAGGTATAAAAGCGAAGTCCAACAGAGAGAAAACTGTTCAACTGCTCATTCTAATACTCGAACAAGAGATTCCTTCGACAAACAAAAGCGAACAAGAGAAAGAGAGTAGTCATACAGTTGAGAGCCCACTTTTAAGAATATTCAAAGATCTCAACTACCGTATTGTCCCCCATTGAATATCTGACACTACATTGAAGAGATTCCTTGACATGGCTAAAGAATCTTCAATCATTGGGATACCTTCCAATCATAGGAAGCATCCAGCAATCACTTCTCTGAAAATGGATTGACTACAACGGGCAACTGCCAAAAACCAGACAAATTTCAGGAGTGAACTATAAAAGCTCCATTATAGCGAATGACAAGTTTTACGAAGGTGCGCCATTGACTTGGCCGGAGCTGCTGACTAGAAGATTGAAGGATTGGAGGATAGCTTTGTAGTGGCTAGGTCGAAAGCTCACTACCTGCTACAAGAGAAAGGCAATTCCTTGTACTTCATATATCTTTTTAGTGAAATTCTTAGCGATACGGCTAAGTAGTGGACGTAGATCTTTTAGATCGAACCACTATAAATATTGTGTGTTCTTTACTATTTTATTACTTATTGTTTTACTATTCCGATTTGAAACCTAGCAACCCAAGTTACTAGAGTATAGTTCTGAAACAAACCCTAAGAACAACCTGAGCTAAGTAACATTGATAAAGAACTTAAGTGTGCAAGCGAACGTTAATATCCCGCTGCATTCGTGTGTGAGTTGTTTGCTATTCACCACGACGACTCTGATTTGGAACCAACAAAAGGCCTATGCTGAGAGCTTGGACTCAGCATACGATTATCTGGAATACCCCTTTATTTAGAATGCAGTAGATCACATAGTTTGCTGAGAGCTTGGACTCATCATTTAACTCTTCGATTCTGTTGTGATTTGTACATTCCTTAGACCATGTTTGCTGAGAGCTTGGACTCAGCATTTCCTTTAAAGGTCTTTTATTCAGTAGACGCTTATAATCTGCTGAGAGTTTGGACTCAGCAATAACTCAAGTTGTATCATTAGCCGTCTATAAATATATGCTAAGAGCTTGTGCTCATCATTCTTCAGGATTCTACCGAGAGCTTGGACTCAGTAGACAACATAGATTCTTTCATAATTTTTATCCTTAGGATCAAAGAGTCTCTTTATTGAGAGCTTGGACTCAGTAAACACTTTCCGGTTTTGTTTGCTATAGCCGAATAGCAATCTACATCACTCTGCTGAGAGCTTGGACTCAGCATTCACCGGATATCTGTTCAAAGCTTGGATTCAGCAGTTCTTCTATATTCATTAGATTCAAGAATCCATTAAGTTCAAGAGTCTTTTACTGAGAGCTCAGACTCAGGAAGTGTCGGAAATTTGCTGAGAGCTTAGACTCAGCAGTCAGCAGAGACTGTTTTGCTTGAGTTGATTCTCCATTTCAGCTATCAAGCACTCTGCTTTCGACTAGGGTTGGGGAGACCTTTAAGAAATTCCTATCTTCTGATTTTCCTTTAAATTTTTCAATCTTTTCATGGAAAATCATCTGATTTTTGATAGGATTCTTTATACACAAGGAGTGTAATGATCTACCATTTTGATTAGGCAGTTATTTTGTTTGAGACAACAAAGTATTGTCATCAAAACGAGCATTTTATTGATATCATTGTTTTACAAGAGTTACACTTCGCAAAGTATAATACTACAAGCCTACAATGATCAATTTGTCTTCAGACTGCTCCAAATAACGCTTTTGCTAGATCTGCTCCTTCTTGGTCTTTTCCCCGAGCTTATTACTGCAAGTCACCCCACTTGCGCAACAATATCTTGTAGGCTGAGAGATGTCTCGTGTCACGCCATCTTTTAGCTCCTCCAGCTATGTCCATAGACATCTCTTCGGCAACAGCTTTCTCCATCTGCAGACTTTCTAGGAATTTGAGAAGTCCAAGTCTAGCAGATCTCACCATCTTCTCAGACTGGTGCTTTAGTCTGCAGCTTTCCCCTATCAGCATCTGGTGCCATGCGGATTTACCCATGTTAGGTACCACCCCCATCACCGACACGCTGTCGTAGCTTCGGGTGCCAAGTAGATGCTATTGGGTTGCATCTACTCCATCCGCAAGCCTATCCTCCATCTCCTCTTCTTTTTTCATCATTTCGGCTTGAAATCCCTAAAGAAGAGAAGAAAAAGAGGTTGAGTATACTCATCTGCGTGTACCATTCTTGTATAGTGCAGAAGAGCTACCCAATTCATGTGACTAAGGATTATCCATCCTCAGACCCACCTGACAAGTTTATATATCTCCAACGAGAAAATTGTCATGGCCTGATGGAATGGACCGCCTATGTCCATTCGGTTCTAACATCAGCAAGCTCATCGTCCATGGTGAACCGAGAATTGAGAGAGTCTTCTTAGATATGATCTCTGTGAAGATTACGACTAATCCTCTCAATTTGGAGACTTCCAAGTCATGTTGCTCGAACCCATTTTGAAGGTATTTTGGTGAAATGGTAGAAGACATCTGTTTCTTCGAGCAGGGTTTAGAAAAATGAGAATGGATGGCAAGTGATTGATCTAGGGTTTAGAGGTTTTGGAATATGGTTTTCCTAAGCAAGACAACCTCTCTTTAAATAGATGTAACTCCTCCTAGAGAATTGTTCTCCTAATCACTTCGTCTGCCTTGGGAACCAACGGTTTCGTAGTGACTTTCCACGTGGTCGTTATTCTTAGAACTAAATCATCTCGAGCCTTGAACGAGATTTTCGGTAATCATAATGAATCTCTATCGTCGCTTCGTCATTGATGATGATTTTAATTGATATGTCGGTTGAGTATCCCGATATTTACTCCTTTATTTGATCAATTTCCCAAAATTGATTCAGCATATATTGATTCAGCAGTCCTTTTCTTCTGCTGAGAGCTGGGACTTAGCAATCTCCTGACTTATTTTGCTGAAACCAATATTCTTCAATATTTAATCATCTGGATTGCTGAGAGCTGGGACTCAGCAATCTATCAAGACTTCGATATTTTCTTTCTAAAGAGCGTGACCTGGGACACACTCTTAATCCGCATAATCTTTAAGAAATTCAAGCAGCTACAGAATTTCAATACTTGAGAAAACCAATAACAGAATGAGAGTAGTGACTCATTCTTCCATAACCTCATCTAATTCCAATAAAATGAGCTTGAGACAAAGCTCCTTAAATTTGTTCTCTGCTAGAGGTTTGGTGAATATGTTTGCTAGCTAATCTTCTGTTCTGATATAATCCACGGAGATATCCTTTTTCTCAACATGATCTCGAATGAAGTGATGTCGGATATCGATATGCTTCATCCTGGAATGATGTACTGGATTCTTCGTGATGCACATCACACTATTGTTGTCGCAATATATAGGAACACAACCAGTGTTGACTTCATAGTCCCGAAGTTGTTGCTTAATCCTTAACACTTGTGTACAGCAGCTGGCAGCAGCCACATATTCTGCTTCCGTTGTGGATTTTGCTACGGAATGTTGCTTCTTGCTGAACCAGCTTATCAGCTTGTGACCAAGGAATTGGCATGTTCCACTTATGCTCTTTCGATCAATTCGACAGCCTCCAAAATTTGAGTCTGAATATCCTACGAGTGTGAGATCATCTGCTCTGGGATACCAAATTCCTAACGATTTTGTTCCTTTCATATATTTGACAAACTTTCGTGCGTACTCCATTTGAGATTTATTAGGATTAGTTTGATATCTAGCACATACGCTTACAGCATACGAAATGTCTGGTTTGCTGGCTGTCAGGTATAGCAGATAGGCAATTATTCCTCTATATGTTGTGGGATCCACGGATTCGCCTTTTTCAACCATTGAAATTTGATAAGCAGTGCTCATTGGAATCCGCAGTGTCTTCGTCTTCTCTGGACAGAATTTGGTGATGAGATCCTTGGTATACTTCTTCTGATGAATGAAAATCTCATCACTGGATTGCTGAACTTGCAGACCTAGGAAATATGACATCTTTCTCATCATACTCATATGGAAGTTAGTCTGTATAAGTCGAGCAAACTTCTCACAAAGATTTAGATTTCTTGATCCAAAGATGATGTCATCCACATAGATTTGAACGAGCAACATGTCTTTAGCATCTTTGATCAAGAATAATGTCATGTCGATCTTCCCTTTCCTGAATCCATTCTTCAGCAGAAACTGTGATAGCGTCTCATACCAAGCTCTTGGGGCTTGCTTTAGACCGTAGAGAGTTTTCCTTAGTCTGTACACCTTGTTTCCACGCTCAAATCCTGGAGGTTGCTCTGTAGGGATTTATCCGTGAACCGAATCACAAAATCCAAATAAATCGGATTGATTTATGGTTTATTGTTCACAACAACAATTCACAAACCCTAGCATGCTCCTATGAATTTAATGCGTGGATAATAGAGATTATCTTAATTCCGTAGTCTCTGTACCAATCTTTCGTGTTTGAATTTCAATACTTGAATCAACCACGCGATATTAATTAAATCTGCGGAAACAGAAATTAGACAGGTTCTAACTTCAAGATTCAATTAAAGAAAAAGGGAAGAAGAGAAATATGTTCTACAGATTAGATCTTCAGGGTTGTATCCCAATGCTGCTAAGATCTGCCACAGGTGAGGATTCCACAGATCTGTGATGTGTAAGACGGAGTCGAAATCCTTCTCCTCCCAAACACAGGCGCCACCCACCTTCTTTCTCTCCCTAGGGTTTCAACTTATCTGAATATTAAGAAGTGGCTAGGGTTTCAGAGAGAGAGAGCTGTCTATTTATAGACTTAGGGTTTTAACCCTAATGGGCTATTGGGCCTTTTTCAGCATATATACAAAGGTCAGACCTGAGACCTAATGAAAATAATAAAGTGGGCCTATGAATTAATTAATTCTCATGTCCACAACCCATAATACAATTAATTAATTAATTAATTAATATTAATTCTTTTTCACCACAGAATTAATACTGACATACCCCTTTATTACCACGTTGTGAGAACGGGCTGCATATACTGAGAATCCCCATATTTAAGGTTACCGGACATTCATTAATTAATCGGAGCTTCTGACAAGCTATACCTACAATTAATTAATATCTTATTTTCCTGAGTAGTACCACTCAAACCTTATCACTCGTGCCTGAACTTAATCAGCCTGCAGGACTTTGGCACGATGAATATTATTGAGCTTCTCAAGGAATGTCCCCATCCTATTACTCGGATATGGTTACCTAAACCCAGTCTCAGGCAGTACTACACGAACTGCTGCTACCCAAAATACGGATATACGAGCACATTACTCAGGCTCTCCACCATGGCAAATCAAAGCAACGGTCAACCCATGCAAACTCCTGAACCTTCGTTAGGGTTTGGACTCAATCAAGAACGAGATATTGCATTCGTTGATGTCACACAGTCGAATACATCTCACTGCGGTCCATTAATACGCCACCCTTACGTACCAGCATGTCAAGTAACCAAGACAGACTACTTATTCCGACAATGCCGCAATCATCCGGACAAACGTATCCTCAACGCTGTCTAGGCTGTGATAACATTTATATCTCATTAGGTCAAGTGATCATACTATCTTTTGCGATCTAAAACACGCCGTATGATGGTCTCCATCGGTGAGATAAGAGGATACCATTGTTACATACATGTAAGTTTGCTTGACAGATAGGAGAAATAAACCGTTGTATACTTATTGTAATAAATGCTTTTTGTATACAAAACCCATCAATCTCCCACTTATACTCAAAGTATAACTTAGCTGTTACAGAGTATAAAGTGCGTCTATCTAGCCTGCTGTCTCGTTAACCATTGTCAGTGGTCGGCATCCACCTCAAACCCAGCTTACGAATATGTCTTTCGTAAACTTTATGTGGCAAGCTCTTTGTAAATGGATCAGCAAGGTTGTCTGCAGTGTCAATCTTCTTGATCAGCACATCACCCCTCGATACAATGTCTCGTATGATATGGTACTTTCTCTCTATGTGTTTGCTTGCCCTTTGACACCGCGGTTCCTTTGAGTTCGCCACTGCACCAGAGTTATCACAATAAATTGTGATAGTCCTCAGTAAACACGGAATCACGCCCAACTCCAAAAGGTAGTTCCTGAGCCATACCCCCTCTTTCGAGGCTTCGGAGGCGGCGACATATTCTGCCTCCATGGTGGAGTCAACAATGTATTTCTGCTTTGAGCTCCTCCAAGATACAGCTCCACCTCCCAAGGTAAACACATATCCCGAGGTCGATTTCTTCTCATCCTGGTCCCCTTGGAAATCCGAATCTGTATAACCCACAGGGCATAAATCCTCACTTTGATAAATTGGGCAGTAATTCCTAGTTCTCTTCAAATACTTGAAAATGTGTTTTACTGCAGTCCAATTCGCTTGTCCATGGTTAGACTGATATCTCGCTACCATGCCAACGGCATAACAGATATCTAGCCTGGTACACAGCATCGCATACATGAGGCTACCCACCGCTAAAGCGTATGGTACAAGATTCATCTCATCTTTCTCCCACTGTGTCTCAGGACACTGCCCACCAGAAAGACGAACGCCATGCCGGAAAGGTAGCAAACCTTTCTTGGCGAGTTGCATGCTGAACCGGGCTATCACAGTATCCACATAGGATGTCTGGGATAAGCTCAAAATCCTTCTTTTACGATCTCGTGAGACCTTAATCCCAAGGATGTATCCAGCTTCTCCCAAATCCTTCATTTGGAATTGTTTGGATAATCAACTCGTGATTTTTGACATCACTCCCTCGCTGTTTCCAAATAGGAGTATGTCATCAACGTATAGTGCAAGGAAAACCACGCTCCCACTGACACAAAGTTGGTATACACAACTTTTGTTTTCCAACTGTGAAAATCAATAGGATTTAATCACATCGTTGAAACACAAGTTCCACGACCTCGAAGCTTGCTTAAGTTCGTACAAGGACTTCTTAAGCTTCCAGATAAGATTATCTCTGCCCTTGCGCACGTAGCCCTCAGGTTGCCGCATAAAGATGTCTCTACCTTCTTCATGGTAACTGATATGTGTGTAAAATAACCTATTTTTCGATGTGTGTGCGTGCATGTTTTTGGCCATTTTACCCTCATATCATATACTTTCGTTGTTCTTTTGTCTTGTTTTTGTGTTTGAAATGTTGTAGGATGTGTTTTGAGCATAATATGGCATATTTGGTGGAGTTTTGGAGGAAAATCGTCCGAGTTTGGAGTCTGAGGAGGTTTGGTTCGTCCAAGCGGAGCAAAAAGAGAGTTTCAGAAGTTTGGAGGACCCATCCGGCCGAGCAAAGCAGGCTCGACCGAGCTGAGCCGGGCAGAGGGCTCGCTCGGCCGAGCAGTGCTGGCTCCACCGAGCCTGGCTGGCAGAGAGCAGGCTCGGTCGAGCGGGTCTGGCTCGGCCGAGCCAGATCGTGTCTCCCAAACTGCTACGGTTCCCAGGATGGCTCGGGCGAGCCATAGTTGGCTCGGGCGATCCGAGGCCCTGTTTGCTCGCCTATAAAAGGGGGAAAATCAGTTAATTGAAGAACTTTTGCCCAAAATTAGAATAACCGTCACGATACTTCTCCCTAGATTCATCTCAAAACATCTCCCCAACCAAAATCAAGGGGAATCAAGCCACATTACATACATTTGGTGAAGATTGAAGAAGGAAGAGAGGTAGATTGGATTCAAAGAAGACAACCAAAGAAGATCAAACGTTGACCTTGAAGTTTTGTAATGAATTCTTTCGATTTCCAATTTGTATTGTACTTAACTCAAGGTATGGAGAACTAATTTCATTAGTGAGTGTTGTATTACGGATATTGTGATGGACTGAATCAATTATGCTTGTTTACTTTCCTATGAGGGGTTGATTTGCAATTGAGCTTGTTCTTGCCAATTAGGTGTACGTAATAGCCAGCCTTTAGGTAGTTGACGTGAACGATGCAGCCAACACACGAACGGAATCGTCGTGATAAGTGCATAATCTTATAGTTCTAGTTCCAATCCATGTGCGGTGCTAGGATTGTAGGGTAATAATCGACGGTCGGTTGGGAGTGTCTTAGGAGTTAATAAAGTAGTTGTTTGCAACTCTTATTGTCATCTACCGATAGTTATCCGTAGCAAGTGACTAGGGACATTAGAGTCGGTTGCTCAACCTCATAGGAATTAAAGTTTGTTAGCAACATAACTTGGTTTAATTCGGAACAATTGAAGTTTACAATCACTCACTACCTTCTAGGATTGTCGGATTTGTTATCTTAATCTACATATACAATTGATTGAATTGATTGCTTGGAGAAGTTGTAATTAGTTTACTAGTTGATTATTTGCACTTAAAGTTTTGTTTGCAATTCATCGCCTAGATAGATAAAAACCAACGACTTTTGTGTAACCTAGCTATTGATACCCTTCAATGGAGTAGATGATATCCACTTGAGCGAATTAGAAAAGAGACCGGATTGATAATTTTAACGTGTTATTTGTGTGTGCTTCACACGGCTACCATGTTTTTGGTGCCGTTGCCGGGGATCTTTTAGTAGGTCTTGTGGAATTATTGAAAGTTGAAGTATGGTATGCAAGGTGTTTGAGGAAATGCTTGTGTGAATATTTTTACTAACATTGTTTTGTTTGTTATTTGTGTTTGTTTGTTTTTGTTGGATTGTTTACTTGTAATTGATTTTGTGGATTTTTCCTAGGTAGTTTATTATCACTCGATCAAAGGCTAGAGAGCTTGAGGCAAGGAAACTTCAAGAAAGAAGAGCACATATTCAAATTGATTTTGCGATGGCTAACCATGGAGAAGACACGGTTAGGATAGAAGAGTTGGAAAGGCAACTCGAGTTGATGAAAGCTATGATTAATGAGAGGAATGGTCCGAGGACACCATTACAAAATCTTTTTCGACCTCAAGGTGAACCGTTAAAGGGAGGTTTTCAGTTAGGAGTAAATGCCACGCAATTTGAGATAAAGCCACAGTTGGTCCAAATGATACAAAACAACCAATTTGGGGGGCACATAACCGAGGATCCAAATGTTCATATCTCTCGATTTTTAGAGATTACTGATACTATAAAGATCAACCAAGTGCGTCAAGATCAAATACGGCTGCGGTTATTCTCATTCTCTTTGAGAGATGGTGCTAGGAATTGGTTCGAAGGCTTGGACAAATCAAATATTGTCACTTGGGAAGAGTTGAGAGAGAAGTTTCTATTCAAGTTTTTCCCACCAAGTTTGACTTTGATGAGAAGGGCTGATATCACATTGTTTGGACAAAGATACGATGAACCTCTATACGAGGCATGGGATAGGTTCCGAGAGCTTCTACGAAAATGCCCAAGACATGGACTTTCTCGGAGTCAACAGATTTGACATGAAACATGGTGAACTTACATTCCGTTGTTGTGGCAAGGAAGTCGTATTTTCTTTACCTCCGAAGAATGTGGATGCAAGTGAAGTTGAGAAAGCTGGGAAAAAGAAAAGGTTGAAGGATGTGCTTGATCCGGGTTTAAAACTTATGAGTGAGGAGAATGAAGTCTACAAAGATCCGGAAGATGAAGAGGAACATGATCAAATTCGTATGAAGAAAGCTCGAGTGGATACGGATCCACCACGAAGTGCAAGAAGGAAACTTCTTTTCCCAGAGGAACATGTGATCATTGATCGAGGTATGAGTTCCGGTTCAGCACCTTTTGACCACGATTGACATGAGGTATGATCGTCGAGCTTTCGACGTTAAACAAGCGCTTATTGGGAGGCAACCCACTGTTTAAATTTTGTTACTTTGCATTTTTGAATAATGGTTTGTTATTGATTTTTGTTGAATAATGTGGTTTGTTGTTGTGAAGGGTTCCTAATTGTTTGTGGTGCTACACTTTCATTTGACAATGTGTGTATGAATGATAGAAAGGATGGAAGGGAACATGATCGAGAAGATGCCCGAAAGAAGTCAAAAATGGGCGAAAGCAAGGGTAGCTCGGCCGAGCGGTGCAGGCTCGACCGAGCTGGGTCGAAGGCTTCGGACAGGGGCCTCGCTCGGTCGAGCAAGGCAGGCTCGACCGAGCCCATGTGTGCCAGCAGTCACACGGACAAATCTCTCGCTCGACTGAGCCATCTCACGCTCGGCCGAGCTACGTGCAAATTTAAATGCTCAGTCGCGCAATTGCTCGTCCCAATTGCGTCTCGGTCGAAATTTCTCTTCTAAAATTTTCTTCCATGTTTTTGTGCTTTTAATTGTTCCATCTCACTTGTCAATTTTACTTATGGCTAATAGGCATGAAATTGGGGTTTCTCCTTTTTCTTCCATTTGCAGGCCTGAGGGTTTTAATGACGATGAATATGCACGTTACATTGAGTTAACACAAAAGCAAGTGATTGGAACTACATACTTTTGTTGTGCAACTTTGGAAGCTTTGGATTTTAAGAAGGATATTTGGAGATTGCTCACTCGAATGGGATGGAAGAAATTGCTCTATGGTAGATGGTCGACGTATGTGCGGTTGACGAGGGAATTCTTGGCCTCTGTTCAAGTCATTTGGAATGCAAATGGTGTGCCGGTTCTGGTAAAATTTAAACTTGCTGGTCAAGAATTTTCTTTGAGAAGACAAGATATTGATAGGATATTTGGATGTTCAGTGAATTATGTGTGTGTATTTGATGAACTTAATCCTCTTGCATTTTGGGAGTCAGTTTCTGGAGTTAGTGTTTCTGGTGATTTTGATGTGCAAACTTGTAGGTCATTCATGATTAAGAATCCTATCGTTCGTTATCTCCATAATACGTTAGAAGGGTGGTCATGCTGTTTTGATGGATCTGGTGCTGTTAATATTTCCGATTTGCAATTTATGTTTGCTTTGTTGAATGGATGGGAATTCTCCATTGGTGGATGGTTAATGGAGAGTCGGAACAACACTTGCAAATCTACAAATTCACTTATCTGTGGTGGTGGATTGATGTTGCCAATTTCTGAATTTTGTGGTGTTGTTCGGTTAGGAGTTTTTGCTCCTGGTTTGAGCCTTGATACAACTACTTTGGTTAAGAAAGCTTTCCTGGTCCCATCTAAGTTTGATGATTGTTATTTCTACAAATTTGGTGATTTGGGAATTGAACTGCCTAACCGTGCGTTGACTGAGATTGATGATCTGCATGACCATTCCAACTGGTTGATGAATTCCGAAGCTCATCTAGATATGGCTAGATTAATTGTTGTTCGGTGTGAAGAGGTGATTCTGATGCCATGCTTGTATTGATGTAGTATTCAGCCACCACAGGATGAAGAGGACTAACGTCAGCTACCACCAACTGATCAAGGGGAGTAAGAGCGCACGGCTTAACTTTTTACAAACTTAGTCTCACTTGACTAAGTTTGAGGGGAGTGGTCGGTATTCGGTGCTCTTCTCTGGTTTACTTTTCTATATCTATCTCAATCTTTATCCATAGTTTAGATTAGTTTGTTGAATTTGAATAACATTGATCATTCGATATGGTTATAATATGATATAGATCTACTTTTGTTTGATTGTGGATTTTGGGATGTTGAATTGGCTTTTATTTCTATTGAATGGATGTGATGAATCATTTCGCGAGCTAGCATGAGTTGAATTCTTTCTATTTGGTTTTGGTATGTGGATATGCATAATGGTTTGGTATGAATGGTTGTGCTAGTGGATGAATGTTATAATTTTTCTTTAGATGTTGGTTTGAGGAAAGATTGGTGGATATGAGAGCTTATTTGGTTTTATTATGCTCAAATTGTTTGGTGGTGTTGTATTGATGTGTAGTAGGTGCAAATAAGGAATGAAGAGCGGTTTGATCGTGTCTACCGATGGGTAACACTTTCTATCGTTTCTCCTACCATTTAGTTTCAATTTAATTGTTCAAGGCATGTAGATTGTTAATTAGGTTGTTGAGTGCTTGTCATGTGTGTATGATGAACCCGAACAAGAATTGGAGATTAGAATCATGATTTACTTTTTAAGGCTTAAAATTTGCTTTGACCAATGATAGGGCATAATCTAGTTGTTAAGGCATGCTCGAATTGAACTTTTGAATTGCCGAGTTTTGTGTGAGGTTAATGCCTAGGACTTGACAAAAGCCATGAGTTTTTGAGCCTTGATATTGTCAGATTTTGATCGGTTGTGAGTGGCAAGTTTGAGAGCACAAAATCTAGAACTTGAATATATTCTCTATCTATTGGGCATGAGTATGGTAACTAAAAAATGATCTTAGGCCATCGATTCTTAGTCCTTCCTTTCACTTCGGGAGTATAAGGTGGTTGATATCATAATTTTGCCTTTCATACCCTTTATTCCCGTGATTGAGCTTAATGGTGATATTTCTTTCGAAATTATTAGGACAAATTTTGGGGGAATGAGTGTATGAGGGTGAATACGGAGATGAGAGTTGGGTTGGGAATTGTTTGAGTTGTGATTATTGAGGCAATAAAGTATTGATTGAAGGATTGATATGAATCCTAGAAAAATGGGTACCAACAAAAATTTGGGTACTTAAAAAGAAAAGAGAAAAAGAAAAAAAAGCATCAGGAATGAAAAAATGATGGTGCTAGAAAAAAAAAGAAAAAAAAATATACATGAGAGTTGTGATTGAAAAAGCCTCAAGGTTAGAAGTGGATTGAAGATAATAAGTTTGGGGGTTTTGGGATTTGGAAGAAGTTCGTCACTTTAGCCCAAAACCACTTACCTTCTAGTAAGCCACGTTATAACCGAAAACAAAGACCTTTTTGATTTTATGAGCCAACTCATTGTAGTATAGTGGTGAGAATTGTTTCAAGCCTATGGAAATTGTGTTTGATATCTTGTGAATGAGTGAATCTATCAAACCCTAAACACGTAAGGGAGTGCTTTCATTTCTTTATCCAATGTTGATGAGTGGTTTAAGTCGTTAGCATTAATCGTGTCACAAAGTTAGGTGATAATCTCGTTCGATAAGAACATGCCAAGATGACTATGATGAGCTATGAGGTTGTTTGATGAGGTTTATTGATTGCCTTACTTTGTTTTGATTGAGGACAATCAAAGGTTCAAGTTTGGGGGATTATGATATGTGTGTAAAATGACCTATTTTTCGATGTGTGCGCGTGCATGTTTTTGGCCATCTTACCCTCATATGATATACTTTCGTTGTTCTTTTGTCTTGTTTTCGTGTTTTCGTGTTTGAAATGTTGTAGGATGTGTTTTGAGCATAATATGGCATATTTGGTGGAGTTTTGGAGGAAAATCGTCCGAGTTTGGAGTCCGAGGAGGTTTGGTTCATCCGAGCAGAGCGAAAGGAGAGTTTCGGAAGTTTGGAGGACCCGCCCGGCCGAGTGAAGCAGGCTCGACCGAGCTGAGCCGGGCAGAGGGCTCGCTCGGCCGAGCAGTGCTGGCTCTACCGAGCCTGGCTGGTAGAGAGCAGGCTCGGTCGAACGGGTCTGGCTCGGCTGAGCCAGATCATGTCTCCCAAACTGCTGCGGTTCCCAGGATGGCTCGGGCGAGCCATAGTTGGCTCGGGCGATCCAAGGCCCTGTTTGCTCGCCTATAAAAGGGGGAAAATCAGTTAATTGAA